>JAJHSJ010000002.1:117852878-117923515 GCA_021015155.1 Magnolia officinalis
TATATATATATATATATATATAATTTAATATGTCAGTTGTCACACGCATGCATGGATTCATCCACCAGTCAGATGTTCCATTATTTTCATCCACGTGGGAAGATAAGCTGAATACTTTTTTTTTTGGTACGGTCAGCCTAATGATGGATTCATCCACCAGTTAGATGTTCCATATTATTTTCAGACTTGGCACGTCGTGTGTGAAAGGGATCGTTTAATAACTCAGGAGTTTGCAAAGGTAAAAGAGAGGTGTGATCATACCTAGAGCCACTATTAATCTCGGGTCTGTACCTGCAACCAATGCCGTTATTACATGTCAGACTTCTCAAAATACAAATTGAAATATAAAATGCAAAATAAGTGTAAAAGATATTGAGTACCAGTTATTTTATATAAAAAATAAATTTAATAGTTTTATCAACTTCAAAAAACGGAAGGCAATAGTCGAAAAATAGTAAGAATGAAATAGGAAAGTGTTGAGGACAGATAACGATGGAGAATTTAATAGATATTGTAAGGATGAAGGGATCGTGAGCATAACACAGTGCACTACACACCAGGAACAGAATGGTATAGCTTAGCGGATGAATCAGACTCTCTTGGGAGAAGACCCGATACATGATCACTAACGCTCATGGTGGGCAAGAATTGTAACTGAAGTTGTTAACATAGATTGTTACTTTGTGAATCGATCTCATTAATTCGACGGTCATTGAATGTAAATTTTCAAAGGAAGTGTTAGAGTGGTCAGTAGGTAGACTACTCGAGATTGCGTGTATTTGGTTGCAATGCTTGCTCTCACATGCCGTTAATTGAGAAAGATAAGCTGACCAAATGACTAAACTAAAAAAGTACGTTTTTATCGGTTATGGTAATGGTGTGAAGGGGTATAAGCTATATGACCATACCACATGGAAGATTATCCTCAGTCGTAACATCAAATTCGACGAAGGATCTTTATTTCGTAAAGTTAGCACAAAGGAAGCTGAAAGGTTAGTTGTTGACGTTCAATAAGACATAAATGAAATACAGGCTTATACTGAGACACGAACACAGGTACAAGAGGGAGTAGTCACCTATGAGAAGGAGTTCACCAAGGGATTGTAGGTTACCAGTGAAATACATATATGAGTCAAATGTCACATTTGACCTCATTACAAATTAGGAAGATCCATATACTTTTCAAGAGATTCGTGACGATCTAGATGTCGAAAAATGGAAAGCAGCTATGCACGATGCGATAGATTACATGTACAGAATAAGACGTAGGAGCTGGTGAAATTTCCATCGGCCGCCGAAAAAGTAATTGGGTGCAAGTGGATTGTAAAGATGAAATACGATATGTACAACGCAAAGTTGGTAGCGAATGTATATACTTAGAGAGAATGTGTAGATTTCACTAAGATATTCGCGCCTATAGTGAATAGAGTATATATTGTATTCGTATTGGCACTGGTTGCCCAATACAATCTCAAGTTGGAATAAATAGATGTGAAAGCTGTCTTCCTACCTAGGAAATTGGAATAGCAAATTACATAAAGAAACCATAAGATTTAGAAACATATGAAGCAGAGAACAAGGATTTTAGGTTTGAAGAGGTCGTTGTACAACCTAAAATAGTCTCGTAGACGATTGTACAAGAAATTCAATTCTTTCTTAGTGAATCAGAAGTTTACCATGAGTGATTATGATCATTGTGTCTATTATAAGACACTGAGTGATTGAAAGTTCATTATTTTATTATTGTATGTTAATGACATTCTTATAGTCGTAATAAAATATTTAAAATCGACACACAGAAGACTCAGCTATTAGGGACATTCGAGATGGAAGATCTGGAAGCTGTAAAGAAGGTTCTCGGCATTGACACACACGGAGACAAGAAGAGGAGCATGCTATGTTTATCTCAAGCGGGATACCTTGAAAATGTATTAATGAAGTATTGAATGGACAAGGTAAGGTAAAGTCAGTTAGTGCTCTCCACGTGGCTCATTTTAAGTTTTCTTCTTAACAATATCCTAAAATAAATAAATAAAGCAGATTATGTCTCGTGTGCCTTATTCGTGCGCAGTTGGCAGCTGGATGCATGTCATGGTTTGTACAAGACCGAATATTTCACATGCGATGAGTGTGTTATTAGGAGGGACATGTCTAACTCCGGCAAATAATATTGGGAGGCAGTGAAATGACTCTTTCGATATATTCAAATACACAAGACTACATCTTATCATTAAAACTTCAGGAGATAGCAAGTTAATTAGTAAGCTATATGCATTCAAATTATGCGTGCACTACACCGTCTGAATCATCACATGGTGGGACCAAATCACACGGACAAACGGTTTAGATCATCTACATGATAATGTTGGCTGGTAATTTGGCACCCTACCTCTACCTTCATGTGTATGACCACGTCTGCATGGCCATGGGCTTCAATGGATCTTATCAGGGTGAACCAAATCATTGAAACCCATTGTCCGGAGATGTGTGGCCCACCTTAAGGACGATGCTAACACAGACCATATAGACAAACAGTCTAGAACAGCCGATGGCGGGACATAAATCCTACTAAGAAGAATTCATCACTGGTTCCTTGTGGGTATTCTTAAATTCACAAGTCATTCAATGGTAAGTGAACGGTCTAGATGTCTACCTTCATGTCCACATCCTCCCTTCCCGTCGAGATACGGATTCCCGTCACCACCATCTTTACAGTAGCAGACATAGCCGGAACCCCTCCTTGAGAAATTCGAGAAGGTATTGGAACCGCACTTGCTTCCATTTTGGCCTTCCATGGCCCAGATAGCAGCCAACGGAAGGCCCAACTGATCTGTAGAACTCACATTGCTAGTGAAATTCATCAGTAACGACTCGTTGAAATGGTACTCATCTTCAACCAACCCTGCAAAGCTATACGTAGTCGCGCAACTGCTATGATTGTAGTTGAAGAAATTCGTAACGTTTGTAGCAGAACCGGGTATGATTATCGGGTATCATGCTACGGCAGTGGCCGAGCCCGCCATGCACTGTATCCCCAGCCTTACCAAGCGTCCACTGGTACTCGCAACCGCTCACGAAGTTACCGGTGTCGTCTCTTTGATGTAGGCCTTGGTGTCGCAGCCCCAAGGCCACACGAACTTAGTCCACCGACCCGACACTGTGAATGGCAATTTCAGATTAATGCAATTTGCATTGAACATGCTAGTAGAAGAATCACCAGCCGTCATCTGACTACCATTTCTGGCCGTGATCTGCATGTCTACCGCCATCCGTCCTTTAATAAGTAGGATTACTTTTTCTGGAAGCTCGATTTTTTTAATTGGGAGCTGGACCTGGTGGAGGACTGGTGGACCGTCTCTATCATTGCAGGTGACCTTGAAACCTTCTAGATAACAACCTTCTTCAATTCCAAATGGGTAAGTGATGTCGATGCCACCGCACTGGCGGATGCAATTGCGGGGCAGTTTCATTCCTTTGGAATGTGAGGATCTGAAATAGAAGGTGAAGAGTAGAAGTAATGGAAGAACAGAAACAATTACGGTTTTCATGTCTTTGACTCGAGGAAGATGAAAAAGAAGAGTGATTGATAATCTGGGGGTGATAATACGCAACAGGCCTCTGTGAGGGATTTTATAAAGGAAAGATAGGCTCGCTTTGCTGACGCTGGATTGCTTTGCTCATCTTTCTCACGTACGCGTGCTTATGTCTGTCACGCGTTGTAGTTTCCGGGGTGCTTGCCATTCTCACGCGCCTTTCATCAGAATGACCGGTGTATTACCTGACCAACAAACATGGCCAGTTCGCTTGGGAAGTTGTCGGTTCCTACAAATTGATCAATGATCAATTCACATATGGCCAACTAGTGAATGGCTCAGATTGATTCACATATGGTCCAACTAGTGGGGCTTGTCATAATGATCGGTTTGGATTTAAAATACGTATTGATAGCGTCATGGAATTGAATTAGCACGAGTACTCCGAGCAAGCGCGCATGTCACTTAAGCTCGGCTCGTTTTAAAGCAATGGGAAAGTTCCCGACTATGTTGATGAGAAGGCGATTCGCGGGGACGGTGCCAACATACGCACGCGTATGCGATCTGGACCGTACATATGGGGGAAACAATAAGAAAAGTATGATCAAAAGATCAAGCGGTCCAATCAGACGTGGTACACAAGTAAATTGGAAAGATAGACGGATGACCCCACCCGGTGAGGTAACACGGGTGGTGGTAGGTTTTTAATGGTCAATAACCACTTTCTCTGTGTGGTGTGTCCACCTGAATTTTTATCTTCTTAATGTTTTGAATCAGGCTGTAAAATAAGCTGAAAAAACATATGTACGGACTGGATATACAATTATGTATCAAGGTGGGCCCTACTCTCAGGGTCGCAAACACATCGCTGGTTAGGAGTCGCAGCCAAGTCGCGCTCGTGGAACACACCCCATTCCTGTGTACAACATAACAAGTGATCACATTCACAACAGGCAACAGCCAAGGAATCACAGTACTAATAATAATAATTGTGGCCGAGCACAAAAGCCAAGCCAGTCTTTACATCAGTTGTCCCATATAGTTGGTATCAATGGCTGAGAGTATGATCCAACTTTAATATATAGCCCTGGGCGCACATGGTAGTGGGGTCAACCTGATTTTCTAAGAATGGTGATTTTAGCAGGTATTCATGATTGGGTATAATAATATTTCAATGCACTGATCATACCTAATACTTGCCACTTTCGTAGGAAGGCTGACAGGACGCACAAGTTTGTGGGACCATTGCATGTAGGGGCCGGTCTTGGAAACGGATTGGCTGCTTTAACACACCGGCTATATAGCATAGTGTATTGACGTCGGTAAGTTTTGTGGTCCCATCATAAGGTATGTGTTATATCCAAATTATCCATCCATTTGGTAAGCTCGTCGTAATGCTTCAACAGAAAAATAAGACAGATTAAAGAAAAAGTGGACAACATCTGCATTAAAACCATGCATTGTTGGGTTTATGGAAGTCTCGGATCAATATGAAATTTATTTTTCTTTTCATCCATGTATATTTTTACTTATGAATAGATTGAATGGAAAATAAACATTATGGTGGGCCTTACAATTTTTAACGTGAAAATCATTATCCCCTACTATTTTTGGTGTGGTCCATTTGAACTTTAGATATGATTATTTTTTGGATCTTGTTCTAAAATAATCTCTAAAAATGGATAAACGGTGTGGATATAATAAATATATCATTTTGGTGTCATGTAATTTTGATATCATTTGAACTGTTCATACTACTCAGAGCTCGATCAATGTCGGCGGTCGTCGTCGCACAACACGTATCTACACCAGCTATATAGCTGGTGTGTGGTACACTAGCCAATCTGCTCTGTTAGTCTTAACCATATGCGCGCAACATAGGATCGCATCCACACATAATTACAAGTGTCAATTGCGAAGTCCAGAAGACCTTTCCACCAGGTGAGTTAGCTACATTGTGGCTTTTCTTAACCTGATTTGGACCATTCATTTTTCGGCTGGATCATCTACAAAGATGAATATTTAACGACACATTATTCTAAAAATCAAATGTTAGGATTATCAGTGGAACATAAAGATGTAATCCAACGATGGAAAGTGTCCACTGTACATTACATGACAGGGGTACTATACCCTATTAAAACCCCGGCCCTAACAATGTTTAGTTCTACCCACAAAATGTTGAGAAGTTGAGCCACATCTGGGGCCACGCACGACCAGTCGTGGCCCCTGCTCGATCGGACGAGGAGTCCACTCGACCGATCGTGACCAATTGTGGACTGGCTCGACTCAAAGTCCAGCGAGCATAGTTTTTGGGTTCCGAGGTGCTTGACGATCGTCGTGGATCATCTCGATCGGTCGAAGGGGTCCTCTCGACCGGTCGTGCAGTCTGCTCGACTAATCGAAGAAGTTACGCAGATTGGTTTCTGAATTTGATACAGATTACGGATTTTGGTGTCGCCTTCCACAAGGGTGCGAAAGGGAAGTTGCCTAAACTATAAATAGGAGTCCCTTGGGCTTTTCTAGGGTTAAGGTGAGCTTTGGAAAGTATTAGGAAATAATTTCAAGGTGTGGGCAAAGAGTTTTCTCTGTATTTCCAAGGGAGAGGTTAGTATATTGCCTTGTAATTTTCATTATTCTTCATAGTGGAAGTTTGCATCCGTGGTTTTTTACCCTAGTTTGGAGTTTTCCACGTATATTTTGTCTTGTGGTTTGTTTGGATGCTTTGATCTGTTTCTAGTTTATATTTCTTCTGTTTATTGTTTGTGGGTGAGACTTGATATTGGATCTCGGTTCACTGCGTTGTTGGCGTACTGCGCAACAACTGGTATCAGAGCTATTGGTTTAGTTCTATTGGGAGCGATGACAGAAGAACGGAAAACTAGAATTGAGAAGTTTGATAGTTTAAACTTTGCCTTCTGGAAGATGCAGATGGAGGATTATCTGTATCAGAAGGACCTCTATATTCTTCTAGGAAGAAAAAAGAAGAAACCAAAAAAGATAACAGATGATGAATAGTTTTTACTGGATAGGAAGGTTTTATGAACGATCCAACTCTCTTTGTCTAAGAGTGTCACCTTCAATATATCTAAGGTGAAAACTACAAAAGAATTAATGGAAGCCCTAACCACCATGTATGAAAAGCCTTCAACATCCAACAAAGTTCATCTTATTAAACATCTAAACGAGTTCATACAGTCACGAGCCAGTTGGAATCCGTTGGCATTATTTTTTAGGATGAAGTCAGGGCGTTATTGATCTATCCAGTCTGCCAAATAGTTGGGATGGTTTGGTGATTGTTGTGAGCAATTCTTCAGGATCGACAAAGATGAAATTTGATAATGTGGTCGGTCTAATTCTCAGCGAAGAATCTAGAAGAAAGGCATTAGGAGTTTCAGGGGATTCAGGGAATGCTCTAAATGTTGAAGGAAGAGGAAGATCGCTGAACAAAGGAGGTAATAAACACGGGTGTTCTAAGTTAAGGAAGAAATTCAAGGGACTGAAAGACAAAAACGGGTGTTGGCATTGCGACAAGAAGGGGCATATGAGATTTGATTGCAGGGCGCTAAAGAAACAAGAAGGAAGCTCTCAAAGCGGGAAAGATTCAGTGAATCTATTTGAGGAAAGTGACACAACATTGATCTTGTCTCTTGATGCGAGGAATAAGTCTTGGGTTATAGACTCGAGTGCTTTGTTTCATGCTACCTCATGTAAGGAAGTTCTGTGTGATTATGTGTCAGGTGACTTTGGGAGAGTTTACTTGGATGATGATGAGCGGTGCAATATTGTTAGAAAGGGAGATGTTCATGTCAATCAGAAAAAAAGAATTGTTTTGAAATTGAAGGATGTCAGACATGTACCGAGTTTAAAATGTAACTTGATCTCAGTGGGGCAGTTGGCCGATACCGGTTATGTGACGACATTCACTAGTGATTCCTGGAAAAAAACAAAAGGTGCCTTGGTGATATCTCGAAGCAAAAAGGAAGGTACTTTGTACGTGACTTCAGGATCGTACAGTTCACACTCAGTCGCATCAACTGGAAGTGAATGGGATGGTTTATGCATCAGAGTTGAGAATATGAGTGAGAAGGGGATGAAAGTGCTATTGTCTAAAAGGAAGCTACTAGGTCTAAAGTCTATTGACTTGGAATTCTGCGATGACTGCGTGTATGACAAGCAGAAGAAAGGTAAGCTTCAAGAAGACGGGACGCGCTCTAAAGACGCATCTGTTGGAGCTTGTATACACACTGATGTGTGGGGACCGGCACAGGTATTATATTCTTGGTGGCTCACGTTATTTTATTTCTTTTATTGACGATGCTAGTAGAAAACTGTGGGTCTATTTCTTAAAGCATAAATCTGATATATTTGATGTATTTAAGAAGTGGAAAGTTATGGTAGAAAACGAGACAGGTAAAAATAAAAATAAAAATTTTTAATAAAAAATAAAAAAAATGCACAAACTGCAACGGACGACAATTATAGCTACGGTTATAATCCGCAAGCATAGGGAAAACTACAAGATTTTTTAGGCAAACTCGCTGGACAGTTCTGGACCTTTTTCGATATATCGAAAGACCTTCGATACATATCGAAAAAGCAGGGGCTACGGCTATGGCTACGGTTATAATCCATAGCTATAGGTTCCTAGTTTTTTTAATTTTAGTATTATTATTTATTGTGTTGTTGTGGTAATCCCCACCGCCTTTTGTAGGTCCCATCATGAGGTCTGTGTTATATCCAAACCGTCCATCTATTTTGCGAGCTCATATTAAGCTTGAGACGTAAATTAAGACCGATCTAACTATCAAGTGGACCACACGAACGAATGAAAAAGGTCGTGGGGAATTGAAACGTTTACCATTGAAACCTTTAAGGGTTACAGAAGTTTGGATGATTATGAAAAAAAAAAAAAAAAAATCCTCTTCCTCTAGGCCTTTGTGACCTGTGAATAGAGTGGATGGAAAATAAATGTTATGATGGGCCCTACAAAATTTTTAACGGTGAATATCAGCTTCCCACTGCTCTTTGTGGTGTGGTCCAATTGATCTTTGGATATGATTTTTTTTTTTTTTTTGGATGATGCTTCGAAATGATCTCAAAATTGGATGAACGTTGGTGGATATATAAATACATAGTTGTGGGCCATGTAACTTTGATCTCTTTCGAGCCGTTCGTACAATCTCGGTTTGAGGAGCGTTAGCGCTTGTCTTGGGAAAGGAAGGAAGGGGTATTTTCATCCTCAATTTTGCTGTCCGTACGAGAAGGTCTATGTTCCCAAAGTAAGTTTGTCTTGTTTCATAAAAACAGCTGGATAAAAGGTGGGGTCTACAGTCCCAAATTTGAGCTATCACGGATGCTTTCTCTGATCAATAATTTCCCCTGGCGGGACTAGAGAGGAGTCTTCTTTCTTTAAAAAAATAAAAATGATAAGTACAGCCGCACGAGTATACGTTTTTGGTACTTGAATGCTCACATACGTGCCAACATACAAACATATGGGAGATCTGATTAGCTCATCTTACTAGCCCTATATTTAGATCTTTTAAATCAATCATCAAGACCGCCAAACGAACAAAATGTTACACGTGTTCGCTGAATGTGGACCGTTAGTAACTTCCTCCTACTTGTCCATTTGGTTCTACATGTACGGCCCACTGGTGAGAGCAGACGAGCCTCGCTTTCAAGTTAGAGCAAATGAACGACAGAGCCATAGGATGAAAGGTTTGGATTTCTCACGATGTTGCCACGCTGGCATGTGTGAGCTGCCAATGCGAGGAGAGAGAAAGGGAGCTGCACCGACCTGTAAATGAAACACATGAGGGTGGGCCTGTATCGAGCCTTTGAGACGACCATTTGTGGATTAAAAAACACAAAGTGTTGCAGTAATGCGTGCATGGATTACGTGGCTACCTCCTTTTTAAGTGGAATGCGGAGGTGGAAAATGATTGTACGACGCAGCCTCAAAAATAATTAAAAGGTAACGTGATACATGACATGCTAAAAAAAAGACAACTCTGCTAGTTCACCACCCTCTAAAAAATCTTGGTTGTCCCCTCGATTAGTGGAGCATCTCTCTTAAAACACGCTTATCAAAAATCCTAGCCTTCCAGTTTGGCTATCAAATGGATGTTTATAATTGAAAAGATAGCAGTCCAAATCTAAGGATAAAATCAGACGGTTACTTTTTCTTCGTACTGTAATTTTGAATTTGCCCTTGACATGCGTGTCGAGGTAAGGAGTCGAAAAATGGTGGTGAACTATTACATGAGTCATGACCAAAGCTACAATATAATTATTTGATTAATCATCTCAATCATTAAACAAATTATTAAAGATGTTAATTACCAGCTAATCTCCACTAAGGAGTTAACTACTGTTCGTCCAATCCAAACATGGAATGGTGGGAGAGGTTTGGCCTGGTCATGGTGTGGTGACTGGTGATGCATTCTCTTGCTGAGTCGCTAAAAACTTAAGCTCGCATGAGTACTGAAGTGTACACGTGCACTTGACACGTGGAATATAGTAGCCGTGCATGAGGCAGTCTCATCTTTTGGATACTTTTCTTCTTTTTTGAAAATTAATAGCAATCTGATTATCGGTGGGTCACGCATACGAAACGAATGAGCGGTTGGGAGAAGATTGAGTAGCCACCCACATTGGTTGTGCACGTTTCGTCCCAGTGATAGTCGGGAATGTCTATTTTTTATTTTATTTTTTCTACAGAAAACGCATCTAAAGGGTGGGGGGATCACCTGAACGGTTCGGATCTTTCACATGTGTATCTAGTTGCCACATGGAAAGCGGAGCAGGAAAAAAAGTGCACATTCGAGCAGGAAACGCCTAACTTTTTTTATTTTTTTATGAATAATTTGCGACTGTACGACCCATTTATGGCCCATTTACGAGTCCAAGCCCACTTCATTTTCCCTTGCGAGAATAAGTCCCATCTGTACGATGCCCTCCCAAAGGTCGAAAATGCCCCTGCTTTTTCCTTCAAGCAGGAAAACGAGCGTTGACACGCCTCGAGCTCCGAGTTGTACTAATAGCTACGGATTATAACTGTAGCAATTGCTACCAAAATCCGTAGCTAAAGAGTCCTATTCGGGGTGGGCTCGCTGAACTGGCAAGGCCGCCCCACTCGCTGACCTAGCCGGCGGGGCCGCCCCCATCTGGAGGCTCCTATGGCTACGGTTTACAGATAACCGTAGCCATAGACAGCCCTTATTCCATCCAATCACATAGAATAATTTTATTTTTTTTTTACATGGAGAACTTTGTTCTACCTATAATTTTCTCTAGCACATATTTATATAAATATGTATATATAAGCATATAAAATGTTTTTCTCTCTTTTTTCATTTCTTTCTTTATTCATTTAACAAGAATATCTTCTAAACTAAAATTAGTTACTTGATGTACCCTATATGATTTTGGGGTAGGAGAAGCTACTTTAGCCAGCCAACCTAGTTATTTTCCAAGATTCCATCAGGTCGATGGTCGAAAATCCATTTCATTCACTTAGCGGTCAATTTCATTTATGACCGTGAAGTGAAGGGGCATGACCGTGAAATGCGCCGGAAATGACCGTGAAGTGCATGGAAATGAGTGTGAAGTGAGGCGAATGGATCGTGAAATGCGCGAAAATGACCGTAAAGTGAAGGGGCATGACCTTGAAATGCGCCGAAATGACCATAAATCAACACAGAATCGGCGGGAATAACCGTGGTATGCATGGAAATGATCGTGAAGTGAAGCGATTGGACCGCGAAATGCGCAGAAATGACCATCAAGTGAAGGGGCATGACTAGGGCTGAAAGTTGGACCGGTTCAACCCGACCGACCCGACATTGGGTTGGGCTCCGGCAGGATATTTCGGGTCCAATCTTAAGCTTGGACTATACAAACACCAACCCGATAAAACTTGGGTTGGGCTCGAGTTGAGATCGGGTTGCCCGACCCAACCCGAACCCTATCAATATATAAGTTACTTATACATTATAATTGAGTGTGGATCGTTTGTATCAAAGGCACACTAGTGATGTGGAGTCTCATTTGTCCACGTCATTTCCAAGGACTCAAGCTAATAAGATTTGTCAGATTTCTCTCTCCTAAATAGACTTCGTGCTATGCTACATGACTTTTAAAGGGGTAGTTGTCTTATATTTTAACTTGTTTTTCAAAAGAAAAAATAAAGTTCTTTATAATAAATAATCACATATATAATTAATAAAATTATAGATACAAAAAATAAGTCTTATATTGAAATATAATAAACTAATGTAATAATGAAAATATTAGCATGTATATACCCGACAAACCTGATCAACCCGACCGAGCCCTCTTGGGTTGGGCTTGGGTTGAGAATTCCCAACCCGAGATTGGGTTGGGTTGGGTTAGGGTTGAGCACCAACCCGACCCAACCCGCTCGACTTTCAACCCTAGGCATGACCGTGAAATGCGTCGAAATGACAGTGAATCAATACGGAATAGGCGGGAATGACCGTGATATGCATGGAAATGACCGTGAAGTGAAGCGATTAGACCGCGAAATGCGCGGAAATGACCATGAAGTGAAGGGGCATGACCATGAAATGCACTAAAATGTCCGTGAATCAACACGGAATAGGCGGCAATGATCGTGATATGCATGAAAATGACCGTGAAGTGTAGCGATTGAACCGTGAAATTCATGGAAATAACCGTGAAGTGAAGGGGCATGACCATGAAATGCGTTGAAATGACCGTGAATCAACACGAAATAGGCGGGATCGGGATCGGGATCGGGTTTAGGTTTGGGTTTTCAAGTTTAGGTTTACGTTTAGGTTAAGGAGTTGAGATTAGGATTAGGTGTATGTTTAGGTTTAGGGATTTGAGAATACGTTCAGGTTTTAGGTTTAGGTTTTAGGTTTTAGGTTTTAGGTTATAGGTTATAGGTTAGGTTAAGGTTATAGGTTAAGGTTATAGGTTATAGGTTTAGGTTTAGTTTAGGTTTGGGTTTTAGGTTTACGTTTAGGTTATAGGTTAAGGTTTAAGTTTAGGTTTAGGTTATAGGTTTAGGTTAAGGTTATAAGTTTAGGTTTGGGTTTAGGTTATAGGTTACAGGTTTAAGTTTAGGTTATAGGTTTAGGAATTTAAGAATAGGTTTAGATTATAGGTTATAGGTTATAGGTTAAGGTTTAGGTTTAAGTTTAGGCTAAGGTTTAGGTTTAGGTTTAGGTTATAGATTATAGGTTATAGATTTAGGAAATTGAGAATAGGTTAAGGTTTAGGTTTAGGTTATAGGTTACAGGCTATAAGTTTAGGTTTGGGTTTAGGTTATAGGTTAAAGGTTTAGGTTTAGGTTATATGTTAAAGGTTTAGGTTTTGGGATTTGAGAATAGGTTTAGGTTAAGGTTATAAGTTTAGGTTAAAGGTTTAGGTTAATGTTATAGGTTTAGTTTTAAGTTTAGGTTGTAGGTTTAGATTTGAAAATAGGTTTAGGTTATAAGTATAGGTTTAGGTTAGGTTGTAGGTTAAGGTTTAGGGAATGAGTTTAGGTTATATGTTTAGGTTATAGGTGTAGGTTATAGGTTTAAGTTGTAGTTATAGGTTTTGGAATTTGAGAATAGGTTTAGGTTATAAGTATAGATTTAGGTTTAGGAATTCGGGTTCGGGTTCAGGTTCGGGTTTAGGTTATAGGTTTCGGTTTAGGTTATAAGTTATAAGTTTATGTTAAGGTTTAGTTTAGGTTATAGGTTTTGGGATTTGAGAATAGGTTAGGTTATAAGTATACGTTTAGGTTAGGGTGTAGATTAAGGTTTAGGGAAATGACCGTGAAGTGAAAGGGCACGACCGTGAAATGCGTCGAAATGACCGTGAATCAACACGGAATATGTGGGAATGACCGTGATATGCATGGAAATGGGGTGAAGGAAAGCGATTGACAGCGAAATATTCGGAACTGACCATGAAGTGAAGGGTCATGACTGCGAAATGTGTCGAAATCACCGTGAATTAATACGAAAAAGGCGGGAATGACCGTGATATGCATAGAAATGGGGGTGAAGGGAAGCGATTGGACTACGAAATGCACGAAACTGACCGTGAAGTGAAGACGCGGGACCGCGAAATGTGTCGAAATGACCGTGAATCAACACGAAATATGCGGGAATGACCGTGATATGCATGGAAATGGGGGCGAAGTGAAGCGATTGGACCGCGAAATGCACGGAAGTGACCGTGAAGTGAAGAAGCAGGACCGAGAAATGCGTCGAAATGACCATGAATCAATACAGAAATGCGGGAATGACCGTGATAAGCATGGAAATGGGGGTGAAGGTAAGCGATTGGACCGCGAAATGCGCGAAACTGACCGTGAAGTGAAGGGTCATGACCGCGAAATGGGTCAAAATCACCGTGAAGTAACACGAAAAAGGTGGGAATGACCGTGATATGCATGGAAATGGGGGTGAAGGGAAGCCATTGGACCATGAAATGCGCGAAACTGAGCGTGAAGTGAAGGGTCATGACCGCGAAATGCGTCGAAATCGTCGTGAATCAACACGAAAAAGGTGGGAATGATCGTGATATGCATGGAAATAGGGGTGAAGGGAAGCAATTGGACCACAAAATGTGCGGAACTGAGCGTGAAGTGAAGGGTCATGACCGCGAAATGCGTCGAAATCGCCGTGAATCAACACGAAAAAGGTGGGAATGACCGTGATATGCATGGAAATGGGGTGAAGGGAAGCGATTGGACCGCGAAATGCGCGGAACTTACTGTGAAGTGAAGATGCGTGACCGCGAAATACGTCGAAATCACCGTAAATCAACACGGAAAAGGTGGGAATGACCGTGATATGCATGGAAATGGGGGTGAAGGGAAGCGATTGGATCACAAAATGCGCGGAACCGACCGTGAAGTGAAGACGTGTGACCGAATGCGACGAAATCATTGTGAATCAACACGAAAAAGGCAGGAATGACCGTGATATACATGGAAATGGGGGTGAAGGGAAGCGATTAGACCGCAAAATACGAGGAACTGACCGTGAAGTGAAGACACGTGACCGCGAAATGCGTCGAAATCACCGTGAATCAATAAGGAAAAGGTGGGAATGACAGTAATATGCATGGAAATGGGGGTGAAGGGAAGCGATTGGACCGCGAAATGTGGGGAACTGACCGTGAAGTGAAGACGCGTGACCGCGAAATGCGTCGAAATCACCGTGAATCAACACGAAAAAGGCGGGAATGACAGTGATATGCATGGAAATGGGGGTGATGGGAAGCGATTGGACCGCGAAATGCGCAGAACTGACCATGAAATGAAGACGTGTGACCGCGAAATGTGTCAAATCACCGTGAATCAACACGAAAAAGGCGAGAATGACCGTGATATGCATGAAAATGGGGGTGAAGTGAAGCAATGAGACCGCGAAATGCGCAAAACTGACCATGAGGTGAAGACGCGTGACCGCGAAATGCATCGAAATCACCGTGAATCAACACGGAAAAGGCGGGAGTGACCATGATATGCATGGAAATGGGGTGCAGGGAAGCGATTGGACCGCGAAATACGAGGAACTGACCGTAAAGTAAAGGGTCATGACCGTGAAATACGTCTAAATCACCATGAATCAACACAAAAAAGGCAGGAATGACCGTGATATGCATAGAAATGGGGGTGAAGGGAAGCGATTTGACTGTAAAATGCGCGAAACTGACCATGAAGTGAAGACGCGGGACAACGAAATGCGTCGAAATGACCGTGAATCAACACGGAATATGTGGGAATGACCGTGATGTGCATGAAAATGGGGGTGAAGTGAAGCGATTGGACCGCAAAATGCACGGACGTGACTGCGAAGTGAAGAAGCGGGACCGAGAAATGCGTCGAAATGACCGTGAATCAACACGGAATATGCGGGAATGACCGTGATATGCATGAAAATGGGGGTGAAGGTAAGCGATTAGACCGCGAAATGCACGGAACTGACTGTGAAGTGAAGGGTCATGACCGCAAAATGCGTCAAAATCACCATGAATCAACACGAAAAAGGCAGGAATGACCGTGATATGCATGGAAATGGGGGTGAAGGGAAGCGATTGGACCACGAAATGCGCGGAACTGAGCGTGAAGTGAAGGTTCATGACCGCGAAATGCTTCGAAATCGCCGTGAATCAACACGAAAAAGGTGAGAATGACCGTGATATGCATGAAAATGGGGGTGAAGGGAAGCGATTGGACTGCAAAATGCGCGGAACTTACTGTGAAGTGAAGACGCGTGACCGCAAAATGCGTCGAAATCACCGTGAATCAACACGAAAAAGGTGGGAATGACCGTGATATGCATGGAAATGGGGGTGAAGGGAAGCGATTGGACCACAAAATGCGCGAAACTGACCGTGAAGTGAAGATGCGTGACCGCGAAATGCGACGAAATCACCCTGAATTAACACGAAAAAGGCGGGAATGACCATGATATGCATGGAAATGGAGGTGAAGTGAAGCGATTAAACCGTAAAATTCATGAAACTGACCGTGAAGTGAAGACGCATGACCGCGAAATGTGTCGAAATCACTGTGAATCAACATGGAGAAGGCGGGAATGACCGTGATATGCATGGAAATGGAGGTGAAGGGAAGGGATTGGACCGCGAAATGCGGGGAACTGACCGTGAAGTGAAGACGCATATCACGGTCATTCCCGCATATTCCGTGTTGATTCACGGTGATTTCGACAGATTTCGCGGTCTCGCGTCTTCACTTCACGATCAGTTTCGCACATTTTGCGGTGTAATCGCTTCACTTCACTCCCATTTCCATGCATGTCACGGTCATTCCCGCCTTCTCCGTGTTGATTCACGGTGATTTTGACGCATTTCGCGGTCACGCGTCTTCACTTCACGGTCAGTTCCGCGCATTTCGTGGTCCAATCACTTCCCTTCACCCCATTTTCATGCATATCACTGTCATTCCCACCTTTTTCGTGTTGATTCACGGTGATTTCGACGCATTTCGCGGTCATGCGTCTTCACTTCACAGTCAGTTTCGTGTATTTTGCAGTCCAATCGGTTCCCTTCACCCCCATTTCCATGCATAACACGTTCATTTCCACCTTTTTCGTGTTGATTCACGGTGATTCGATGCATTTCTCGGTCACACATCTTCACTTCACGGTTAGTTCCGCACATTTCACGGTCCAATCACTTCCCTTCACCCCCATTTCCATTCATATCACAGTCATTCCCGCCTTTTCTATGTTGATTCACGGTGATTTCGATGCATTTCGCGGTCACGCGTCTTCACTTTACGGTCAGTTCTGCGCATTTCGCGGTCCAATCGCTTCCTTTCACCCCCATTTCCATGCATATCACGGTCATTCCCGCCTTTTCTGTGTTGATTCATGGTGATTTCGACGCATTTCGCGGTCACGCATCTTCACTTCATGGTCAGTTCCGCGCATTTAGCAGTCCAATCCCCTCACGCGGTCATTTCATGCATATAACGGTCATTCCCGCCTATTCCGTGAGTTGAATTTATTGAGTCTTATCTTTACGGTGGTTAAATTAATTCAGTCTTATCATATAGGGCCTGTTTGGCCGTGTAGATTGGTTGGGATTGGAAGGGATTGGAAGATAGATCCCGAGATTGGCTAGGCGTGCCAAACAAACACGAGATCTTGATCCCGGGAGATAGCAATCCCATGGATCTTAAGACAATCCACTGACATCACCATCATTACCTTTAAGGCCTGTTTGGCCGAACCAATCCCACATTATTAGGAGGAATGGGATCGCGAGATCCCGAGATATGCATGATCAGCTAAACAGACCTTATGAACTTGTCCCGGGATATAAGTAATCCCATGGATCTTAAAACAATCCACTGACATCACCATCATTACCTTAAAATTGATCCCATCCCTTGGTTGGAAGGAGTGGAAGGTAAAATCCCAGGATATGCCAGGCGTGCCAAACAGACCCAGTGAACTTGTTCCGGGATATAGCAATCCCATGGATCTTAAACCAATCCACTGACACCACCATCATTACCTTAAAATCCATCCCATCCCTCCTAATCCCATGGGATTCACCCGATCAAACAGGCCCTTAAATCCCATCCAATCCACCCTAATCCCTTTAAAAATGACTGGGACGTGTTTGGTTCAGGGGATTGAAAGGGATTGGAAGGTTTAATCCTGGGATTGAAGTGAAGTGAATTAACTGTGAAATGCGTGGAAATGACCGTGAAATGCGTCAAAATGGCCGTGAATCAACACGGAATAGGCGGGAATGACCTTGAAATGCATGGAAATGACCGTGAAATGAAGGGAATTGACCGTGAAATGCATGGAAATGACCGTGAATCAAAACGGAATCGCCGGGATTGATCGTGAAATGCATGAAAATGACTATGAAGTGAAGCGAATTGACCGTGAAATGCATGGAAATGACCGTGAAGTGAAGGGAATTGACTGTGAAATGCATGAAAATGACCGTGAATCAAAACGGAATCGCCGAGATTGACCGTGAAATGCATAGAATTGATCGCGAAGTAAATGAAATGAGCAAAATTGACCACGAACTGATTGAAATTGACCGTGAAGTGAGTGGAATGGATTTTCAACCATCGACTTGATGGAATCTTGAAAAATAACCAGGTTGGTTGGCTAAAGTAGCTTCTCCTACCCCAAAATCATATAGGATATGTCAAGTAACTAATTTTGGTTTAGAAGATATTCTTGTTATATGAAAAAAGAAAGAAATGGAAAAAAAAAAAGGAGAGAGAAAAAAAAAAATTTATATGCTCATATATACATATTTATATAAATATGTATTAAAGAAAATTGCAGGTAGAATGAAGTTCTCCATGTAAAAAAATAAAAATAAAAATAAATAAAATAAAATAAAAAATTCATAGATTGGCATAAACTACAGTTATGGCTACGGTTATAATCCGTAGCTATAGGGGTCGTCAGATGGGTGTAGCCCCGCCAAATCGGTGCCCCCCCGCTGGATAGGTCAGCGAGTGGCGCAGGCACCCTAGTTCGGCGCGCCCACCCCGGACAGACTCATTTGGCTACGGATTTTGGTAGGTATGGCTACGGTTACAATCCGTAGCCAAATCTCTGTATCCAATCAAATAAAAATTCAGTTGGTTTTTTTTTTTTTTTTTTTTTTTAAACATCGAATCTTTGTTGTGTTTTAGGTTCCATCATGAGGTCTATGTTATATCCAAACCGTAGATCTATTTGGTGAGCTCATATTAAATCTTGATATGGAAAATAAGACAGATCTAACTATCAAGTGGACCACACTTTAAAAGGCAGTGGGGAATTGAACCTTTACCATTGAAACCCTTTTAGGGGTTACAGAAGTTTTGGATCATTATGAAATTTGTTTTGCCACTTCATCATCGAAGTCTTTGTGACCTTATGAATAGATTGGATGGAAAATAAATGTTATTGTAGGCCCTACAAAAGTTTCAACGGTGAAAATCAAATTTTTGCTGCTATTTGTGGTGTGGTCCAGTTGATCTTTGTATATGAATTTTTTTTTTTTTTTTTTGGATAATGATCCGAAATGATCTCCAAATATGGATGAAAGTTGTGGATATAATAAATACATAACTGTGGGGCCCACGTAACGTTGATCTGTTTGAACCGTTCGTACAGCTCCGCGCTCGACGAGCGTCAGCGCTCGTCTTCGCGCCAGCCGATCCGCTTGAAGGTAGAAGCAAGGGGCATTTTCGACCTTTCCCAAGTCGTCCGTACAGCTGTGCCGTATTCTTGCACGGGAAAATGAGGTGGGCTTAGTCTCCTAAATGGCCATAAATGGGTCGTACAGTTGTAAATTTCTCTTTTTTTTTTTTTTTTTAAATTTAGAGGAATATTCTTATGATGGTCTGTTGCTTTGATAAGCCTTATAAGCGGGTGCAAGGTTGTTCACATATGCTAGCATTGTGCATAGGTATGAGATCCAATCAATTCATCATAACAGTAAAGAATCAGGTTGATCCAGTCGTCAGGTAGGGCACAGCTTGCAAAACAAACCTACTGCTGAAAAAAGTTGGCTGAAGTTTTCGCACCTGTCCAACTGTTTCTAACATCGTGGCCCACTTACCAAATTGAATTAGATTTACTTTAAGGAGAAATATCTATACCATCAGATCCACCTGTTGATTGGTTTGGATATTGCACCTGTTGGCCTAAGTGGCACGTGGGGAGATGTACGTATATGGTATTGCTACCACACCCGTCTGAGATTAGCAAAACCTTGTTACTCAAGAGAGGATTGAAGTTCCTGCGATGGAAACTTAGGTGGGGCCTACCGTGATGTTTGTGAGAAATCCACTCCGGCCATCCGTTTTTTGAGCTCATTTTAGTAATTAATACTAAAAATCAAAAGATTCAAGACTCAAGTGAGCCGCACTAAAGAAAAATGTGTGGAGGAAAAGTCGTGCAGTTAAAACATTCCTGGCATCCACAGTGATGTTTATATGCCATCTATACCGTTTATAACGTCATTAATGTTGGGATGAAATGAAAACACAAATATTATTCTGATTCAAGGCTTCTGTGGCCACACGAATATTTCAACTGTTGACGTTCAATACTCACGTTTTTGGCCCAGCTGAGTATTGGATCCGGATCATTTTTGGATCTGTCCTAAAATGAGCTCACAAAATGGATGAATGGAGAGGATTTCTCAAAAACATCACCTCGGCCCCACTTAAGTTCCCAGCGCAGGAACTTCCTGCGAAAGAATCCCCGTCCGCATGAATGCATCCCGAAGCATTAAAGCAAGATACGTCGGACTCTAGCCGATGGATTTAGGCATTTTTGAGTGACACAAACCATATATTCGGTAAGATTTCCCTCGTACTGGAGATGACACAAAACACTCTCAAATTAGTGACTTATGTAATGTTTGACACAATGGTTGTAATAAGCCTGTTGAAATATTTTGTCCGAAAATGATGAACTTTCAAGTCTCAATGGGCCACAAGTACAAGATCATGTTCCAGTAACTAATTAATGATTTTTAACCATTGATTTACATGGACAATGTTTGAATGGTGCTGATCATTATATTAAGTAATTATAGTAATGTAATTGATAATTTAATTATTTTGGGATATCATTAGTGGGGCATGTGCCCGGTAGAATAATAGTATGGTGACACATATGTTGCGTATGCAACTCTCGAAGAGATTTTAGATATAATCCAAGCTCTCACTCTGAATTTGAAACCCCATTTATTTCATGCTGTCAAATAAATCTCCTCTAATTTCTCAAATCTTTTCAAATCCATGGTGCCAAACGATCCCGGACGTTACAAGCATCTTTGTCCGTTCATGAAAGATCAGGGGCCGGTCCTCGGGACTCCACTTGCAAGATACCTTTCCATTTTTACCATAACACCCTCGGTAAATATAACCCCTCTATAATGAGCCGAGGGCTATATGGTAATTTGAAGAAGTCTTTCTATTATCCAAATCCGCCCGGACCCCACCGTTCCTTTCAAACAGCCGAGGGATAAAAAGATGAGGTTGATGGTTCACTACCACTTTTTATTTCTTCCAGTAGTAGTATTCATGCACATCAATTCGTAATAGACACCGCAGCTTAAAAACAATATTGATGGACTGTCACGTATACGGTTCTCTGATCAATAATTTACATAACCGGAAATAGAAAGGAATTTTCTTCTTTAAATTTTTTTTTTTTTTTAAATAAAAAAAAAAAAAAAGAATCATGAAAAGTAACGGAGACGATAGCTGTCACCGGGAAAATGGGTCGTTTGTCACCATGGATTCAAGGGATTAGGGGGGATTTCAAATTCACTGGTTGTTTGGCACCGTAAAGTCATTGGGGTGGTTTTAAATCCACTCAAATAGGGTTTTCAAATCCAAGGTGGGAGGTTGGATTACATCTAAAATCCTTTCCATATTTGCATGTGTAACATGTGTGTCACCATACTATTATCCTATTGGGCATATGGCCTGCTAATGATATCCTAAAACAATTAGATTATCAATTGTATCACTATAATTACTTTAATATGATAATCAATGCCATCCAAACATTGTCCATGTAAATTAATGATTAAAAATCATTGGTTAGTAACTCGGACGTGATCTTATCTTTGTGGCCCATCTGGGACTTGGAATTTCATCATTTTTGGGTAAAGCATATATTTCAGTGGGCTTTTTACAACCATTGTGTTA
The DNA here is from genome assembly GCA_021015155.1 of Magnolia officinalis. NCBI lineage: Eukaryota > Viridiplantae > Streptophyta > Magnoliopsida > Magnoliales > Magnoliaceae > Magnolia > Magnolia officinalis. Next base: position 117,874,629 of record JAJHSJ010000002.1, read on the forward strand.
AACACATTACATACGCCACTAATTAGAGATATTAAAATTGATTTAGTAATTAAATTTAAACCCTCTGAATATACCATGCGTAACTACTTTTGGATTAAAGTTGATTTACACAGGCATTTCAAATCCAAGGGTTTCAAATCCACGCTCCCAAACAAGCCCTTAAGTGTTACCCTTAATGTGGGCCAGCATGATGATTTTTTGTATATCCATACCATCCGTCCATTTCTCAAAAATTATACATATCCAAATTTCAGGTGGGCCATACCACAAGAACAGTGGTGATTGAGTGCCTCGCCATAAAAAATTCCAAAGGGCCCACCTTGAGGTTTTTGTAATGTTTATTTGTAATCCAACCCGTTGATAATGTCAAGAAGGTCCGAATGAAGGGAAACTATAAAGATAAGCTGATCCAAAGCTTTTGTGGCCCACAAAAAGTTTTAACAGTCATTCTTCATTGCTTCTAGTGGTATGGTCCACCTGAGATTTGGATCTTCTTAAGGTTTGGGATCTCATCCTAAAATGAGATGGATAGTATAAATATACAACAAATACATCAAGGAGGCCCACACAGATAACAGCTAATCCGGCCCTGAAAGTACACCCGCACGAGTGTACATTTTTGGTACTTGAATGCTCACATACGTGCCAACATAAAATAAAAATTTTTAAAAATAAAATAAAATAAAAACACATGTGAGAGATCTGTTTCGCTCATACTGCTAGCCCCAATTTGCAGATTTTTCAAGTCAAGCATCAAGCTGGCCAATGGAACACTTAATCCACTCCCATCCACATTCAAGTCCAAAAACTTATGCAGATCCAAATCGGAGGTGTACCACACTGCAGGAAACAGTGGTGATTGAGTTCCTCGTTGTTAAAAATTCCTAAGGATCCATAGCAAGGTTTTCATAATATTGTTTATTCGCAATCCAACTTGTTGATTATGTCAAAAAGATTCAAATGAAGGGAAAATAGAAAATCTGCTTGAAACAAAGCATTCGCGGCTTAGAAAAAGTTTTGAATGATCATTCATCACTATTTTTAGTGGTATGGTCTACCTGAGATTTGAATCTTCTTAAGGTTTTGGATTGCATCATAAAATGAGATGGAAAAGCCAATGAACAGCATGGATATCTAAAAAAATACATCAAGGTGAGCCCTACATGATTAGAGTTGTTGTCTCTTGGTTTCAAAATTCCGTCACATGTGCCTGAATTAGCTATGCAATTCAATTCCAACTAAACAACTTTGACACCAAGTGTTAAGATAGGCAGATACGTTAAAATTGACTGTGTATGACCGAAATATGATAAGATCGTAAGATGTTGTTTAAGATAATCAGGTAATTATCAAACTGTGAGATTCATCCTCCGAGAATAGGTTGCACGTTGCTTTCCATATGAAAGAAATTTTTTATATAAAAAAGCAAACAAAAAGGAAACACTTACAATCGACTTTAGGGAGTAACTGCAGAGCACCTTTCTGAAAAGAGAAATGCTTATATTTCAATGGAAATCGTCCAACGTATGAGTGTAGACTTGAATTGTATCTAAGGATTACAACTATTAGATTATCGCTACTCCTAATGTAAGCTTAGGCTATTGATTACACTAAAAAATGTAAAAGACTGATTATGCTAAGAAATAATATAAAGAATATAATCGATAGATTTGATTTGTTTGTTTTGGTTGGTATAAAACTTTACTTTGTTAAACTCCTTTTTATTTATAGATTTCCTGGAGACAGCCATCTAAATGCTTTTTCCTACGTTCAATCAGTTACAACAACTACTTTGGCATCACTCCAACCTTTTACTCTTCTTGGACACCAGTCCTGGTAACCACTTCAGCACTATTTTTCTCTCAACTACTTTTTGTCTTTCACTGCTTGGCTACGTTGACATGTATTATCCAACTAGTGACAGTTGTTAATTCCACAACACATGCTCGAAATATCTCCACAAATCTTATGTGTGCTATATACTTCTCCTGCAATGACATGTATCTTTTTCTAATTGATTCTTCCAAGAACAATAAATAATAAAGTACAATAAGAGTAACACCCACTTAATAAAAGACTGAGAATATGTTGTAGTAATGCATAATAAATTACATGACTACATTTGTGACGTCCCGCCATTGTGGTCACATGTGGGTGGGCACACGTGGGCGGGCCCCAAGGTGGGCTGGCAGGCTATTGTGCTGGTAAGCTACTGTGCACATAGTGAAGGTGAAACTTTGTCCCACATTGAAAGCGTCGTCCGAAGTTGTGGTGGCTATAAATTGGATTCCTTCCTTAACAGACATGACGCGTTTTAAATCTGTGAGCTTCAGCAAAGTTGACAATATCATGTGATGTGGGGACGTGTCTTACAAATGGTATCAGATACGAGGACGGCTCTGCCCTCGATGGGGGATATTGTGACGCTCCGTCACTGTGGTCACATGTGGGTAGGCACACGTGGGCGGGCGCATATGTAGTCGGGCCCCAAGGTGGCTGGCAGGCTACTGTGCTAGCAGGCTACTGTGCACACAATGAAGGTGGAACTTTGTCCCATATCAGAAGCGTTGTCTGAAGTATTGGTAGCTATAAGTTGGATTCCTTCCTTAATTTGCATGACGCGTTTTAAATCCGTGAGTTTCGGCAAAGCGGACAATATCATGTAATATGGGGATGGACCTTACAACCTTCCTATAGTGGATATGACACAACCTTCCTAAATAATCGCACCGCATCGTTACTTATGCTTAATTTGATGACTTATTTTTTAAACACCAAAATTATGGAGGCTGTGAAATATGTGGGGGCCATCATGATGTATGTGGCGTATCCACACCATCCATCTATCATGTCAGCTGAGTTTATAGCATGAGCCAAAAAATGAGGTAGATCCAAAGCTCAATTGTACCACACTATGGGAAGAAAGGAATCAAACACCTATCATTAAAAAATTCTTGGGGCCACTGTTTCCTTTGGTGTGGGCTACTTTAGAATTGAATCTAGAGGTGGGCAAAATGGACCCGATCCAGCCCGTTCCGAACAGAACCGACGGCCAAGATCAGGCCTGATCGGGTCATGATTTTTCAGATCCGATTCTTTTTGGGTCGGGTACGGGTAGACCTATATCCAGATCAACCCGATCCGGATACCCAAACCGAATGGACCCGACCCGACCCGAACAGACCTGGACCGACGGCGGGCGGGTACTATAAAAAATCTTTTTTACTTTTTACCCTAACATTCCTTACCTTGTTTTTTCTTACCCGACTTTCCCATTCCCCTCTTTTCTTACCCTAACCCTACTCGAACGACGGATGAGCGCTGCCCGACGTTCTGCTGCCTGCCTGAAGGCGACGAACGATCTTCTTCCTCTCCGATCTCCTCTTCTAGTCTTCTTCATCAACACCTGTTCGGCCGTTCTGCTGCTTGCCCGTCGCCCGATGCCAGTCTCCTCCCCTTCTTCATGATTGAATCCGGTTTTGGTGAGGATTCTATTTTGAATCTTTGATAGTTTCTGTTTATAAATCCTCTTATTATTTCTTCTTATTCTAATGAATCCCTGACTGTGGAGTGAATCTGATGCATGTGATCTGCCTTATATCCACGCCGTTCATCTGTTTTGACAGATATCCACGTCGTTCATCTGTTTTGACAGCTCCCCTAAAATGAGGCATGTCCAAATCTCGGGTGGACCACACCATAGCAAACGGTGGTGGTTCATCCATTTTTCCCTAACATTTTAGGGCTTGATCTAAAAAATGAGGCGGATCTAAATATCAAGTGGACCACACCATAAGGCCCACTGTAATGTTTATTTGAAATCCAACCTATTGATTAGGTCATACAAACATGGATGAAGGGAAAAAACAGTCATTTGTGAAGGTGGCCCACATTGGCATCATTAGGAATTCACACAGGAATGTTGTGAGAAGATTTCTTAATGGATTCTCTCCTTAACAAGAGATATCATGTCTTCTCTATCTTCCTCAGTGATATGAATAATCTCTCCTTAATAAGAGATGTCATGTTGTATCTATCTTCCTCGATGATTTGAGAAGTTAGTGGTATGGCTGGCTGACATGGATGAGGTAATTCTAACCATCCAATTTGTGGGCTACAAATGCACGAGTAAATAGAATAAGCTCTTTTTTTCTAAGATGCAGTGAGAAGTTTTCATGGAAAGATTCATTTATTTGAAATATGGTTTGTTTGCAAACATGGAAAAGGAAAGAAGAAAATGTAATAATTATCTAATTGTCATTTCCAAGAGCATTATTGTGCTATTTTGATAGCAAAGAAAAAAGTGATTTCACCAAACAATCATTGTGTCTTTCTATAGATTTTCTGGCATGAGGAGATGACCAACGTTGGGAAGAGGATTAGCCCATCTACCGTCATAACTCCTAGTCACATCAAAGCTTAAAGATTGGACCTATGAAGCTGTTTTCTTTCTATCTTTCCAAAAGCTCCTAATAGCTATTTGCCGAGTGCTGTGTGGATGGAGCCCCCAATAGCTATTTGCCCAGTGCAATGTATTTCTCTGTGTGGATCTGATAGTCTTTGCAATTTATGAATGTCTCTCTACTATACCATGTTGTTTCAATGCTCATTGCCTGATAATCTGTTGATAAAAAATGATTATATATCTAATTGTGCAAAACAGGACCAGACATCTCACAATGTGAAGCACCCGAGTTAGTTGGGATTCGGATCCTCAAATCCTTTTCACCAAACATCCTAATCAAAAACGCACTTTCTTTTGGGTAGATCTTACTATTCATGATTCAAATCCACCAATTCCCTCAGAAAATAATGATCATGGTTTTGGGCTGAACCACGACCTATAAATTTGGTTTTGTATTGTTTAATTTTTCAAACTTGCTAGAGTTAATTTGGGGGGCTTGAGATCCAAATGATATCTCACTTCAACTAAGCACTTGTGAGAAGTATTTTGTTTTGGGATTTTTTCCAAAACCCTCAAACCTACAAGAATCTCAGGATCTCCTTTATCAGTTGATGAGTTTCCTTTCCTCCTCCTGCTACATGTCTATAGGTAAATGGAGAGCTATTTCAACATACCATTTATACTTGACTACATTATGAAACAAATGCTTCCCCACACTTGAATCTATTGTCGCTCAGCCTCACACTTCATGCAAGTATATATAATTGGACCCCATGCATGGCTCATTGCATTGATTCAAGTTGAAAGAAGAGTTGCAATGGCCCTCTCTCTTCCTCAGATTCAATAAGAAGAAGCAATGTCATATCAAGGTACAAAATCTCTCTCTCTCTCTCTCTCTCTCTCTCTCTCTCTCTCTCTCTCTCTCCTTTTTTTTTTCTTGTTATGTATCCGAACCTGGGCTAATCTGATCCGACTCGGTTTTCTTGACCGAGTCGGACTCGAATCGGTCCAGGGCAACATGGGTTAGGGTCGGATTGGGTCAGAGGGCCAGCACTCGGTCCCGGATCTGACCGAGTTCGGGTCAGGCCATGCAGGACTCGGACCTGGTCGAGTTGGGCCCAATCCGATTCGACTCGGTCCGATGCCCAGCTCTAATTGGATCTATCTCATTTTTTGATTTCATGCCTTGAAATATTCTAATAAAATGAATTGACAAAGCAGATATGTCATATACATCAAGATGGGGCCCATAAATTTAAAATAATCCTTTAAAAGCAATTTATGAAGTAGAAATACATGCTCATTTTTTAAAATGATTTAAAAAATCCAACATTTGCTTATTTACAAAAGATTTAGAAAATCAAACCTGCCCTTAAATGTAATTTTGAATTTGCTCTTGCCATGCATGTGGAGTTGAGGAGTGAAAAAATACTGTGATAAGAGTTGAGGAGTTAAAAAATTGTGGTGAACTATCGAAGGAGTCCAGACCAAAGCTACGAGATAATTTATTTGATTAATCATCTCAAATGATTAAGGGAATTATTAAGGGCGTTAACTACTGTTCGTCCAGTACAAACATGGAATAGTGGGAGAGCTTTGGCCTGGTGTGGTGATGGATGAACTAATCAAACCTTCTCCTGTCGAGTCGCTAAAAACTTAAACTCACACGAGTACTGAAGTGCACGCGTGCAATATAGGAGCCGTTCATGAGGCAGTCTCACCTTTTGGATGCTTTTTTTTAAAAAAAAAAAAAAATTAATGCCAATCTGATTATTGGGTGGGTCACACGCATACGAAACAAATGAGTGGTTGGGAGAAGATTGACCAACCATCCACATTGATTACGCACATTTCGTCCTAGCAATAGTCGGAAAGGTCTATTTTTATTTTTATTTTTTAAGGGTGGGGATGATCACTTGACTAGCTCGGATCACACGAACTGATTTTTGTTTTTTTTTGTTTTTCCTTTCATCTGGGTTTATCTACCCTTAGCAACAGCCAACGGGTTGGATGGCAAATAAACATTACAACAGGCCTTGGGATGTTTTTGATGGAGAGGCGTTCAATCACCACTATTTCTTGTGACATTGTCCTGCCCCGAAATGATCTCGCAGAGAAAACATCATTATTTATGTGCGGTTTGCTGGAATCCATCCATACTTATTATAGTAAGACACGTGTCTTATTGGGTTGTATATATTTTATCCACACCGTCCATTCATTTTGAAAAATCATTTTAAGGAATGAGCCCAAAAATGAGGCATAACAAAGGCTCATGTGGACCACACTATAAAAAGTAGTGAAATTGAAAATCTCCCATTGAAAACTTTTAAGGGCCATAAAATTTTTTGATGTAACTCATTTTTTAGCCCATGACATTAAATTAAATTCTAAACCCATTGAACGGATTGAATTCGACACATAAATCACAACAGGACCCACGACCCTTATAACATGATAACCTCAACCCTTATTATGTTATAACCACGATCTCCACACATAACATGACAACCTCGACCCATATAACATGATAACCACGACCCATATAACATGACAACCACAACCCATAACAACCATGACCCATATTAACCACGATCCATATAATATGACAACGACGACCCATATAACATGACAACCTTGACCCATGACAACCATGACCCATGTAACCATGACAACCACGACCCATGTAACATAATAACCTTAACCCTTACCACATTACAATCAAGGACCATACTCATATAACATGATAAGGGTCATGGATGTAATGTGGTAAGGGTCGTGGTGGCCAGGTTGATGTAACTAATAACTTGAATATTTTTAAATAATAGGAGTCGAAGCTTACAATGGAGTAATACATTCTATCCACCTTGTCAGCCACCTCGTCGTAGGCCTAAAAATTCCTAACTTCCTGACTTGGATAGTGTCCGCTTTTATCAAACATCACAGTAAACCTGAAAAGTTTTAACAGTGAGTATCATTGTCACCATATTATTTTCTATTATGTGGCCCACATGAGCTCTGGATTAGACTGATATTTGGGCCCTAGCCCTAAAATGACACAACAAAAAGAATGAGCGATATGGATTATACACTTACATCAATGTGGGTCCCACGAGTTGGGCCTCGCCCACGCCCAAAAAGGCTTCCATTTACATCACTTTCTCAGCATTAAATACGATGTAACTTTTTATTTACTCAAAAACTATACAACTATTAAACCAAGAATAAGGGCAATTTGGTTTAAAAGAACTTCTCAAGACCTGTCACAAGGTTACCCTCAAAATATTTGAAAGGTTGAATATATCTTTCAAGAATTTGATCATAAAATGATGCCAGTACAATCAAAATCTCCTCTTTTAATGCTTGTCAGTCAAAGTCAAATGAATCAAATTTGTGCTTTTGTTTTGGCATGATATTTCTAAACATAAGGTGGATTACTTTAAATATTTTGAAAGCATACCTGCTTTCATAAATAGCCCTAAAACCTGACGATTTTACAAAAATAAACATTTTCTTTTAGATACACGTAAGTAAAATCAAACATTTTCTTTTAGTAATTGTACACATACACATCAATTTGAACCGTCAAAAATGTAAGACCCATCATAAGATAAAGTTTAACCCAAAAAATCACACTGCCAGCAATTGGTAGGTCATGAATAAAACGGTCAGCAGTCAAATCCAAGAAAGAAATAACATGGTCGGAATTTATTTATCCCTAGTTGATGATATAGAATGTGATAATGTGGCCCATTTGAACTGTCTAGACAACCACAGATATATGCCACGTGTACAATGGGCGAGACACCACAGCTTAAAAACAATATTTGTGAACTATCACGCATATTGTCGACTGATCAAGAAAGCGCTAATTGAAGGAGAATATTCTTCTTTATCTGAAAAATGAAAAATAAGAAATGCACCCGCTTGGGCGTACTTTTGCCGTTTGAATGCTCATACACGTGCTAACATAGAAAACATGTGAGAAATCTAACGGTTACTTTACATCTTCTCTGTGTAATTTTGAGTTCCCACCGTGCGTAATGGATGTTGATTTCCTGCGAGAGCCTTTGCAGGAAGTTCCTGCGCTGGGAACCTAGGTGGGGCGCACCGTGATGTTCATGAGAGATCTACCACGTCCATCCGTTTTTTGAGATCATCTTAGGATGTAAGGCCAAAAATAAGCGGGGTCCAATGCTCAAGTTGGCCACAAAAGTAAGGATTTAACGTCCACAGTTGAAATATTTGTGGGCCAAACATTTTTTGAATCAGGCTAATATTTTTTTTCAGTATATCCAAGTAGTAATGACGTTATGAACGGTATGGATGTCATGAAACCATCACTGTCGACCCCAGGGATATTTCAACGATAGGAATTTCAATACACACCTTTTCCTTTACTACGGATAACTTGAGTATTGGATCCAGTTAATTTTTGGCCTCATGTCTTAAAATGATCTCCAAAAACGGATGGACGTGGTGGATCTATCATAAAAATCACGGTGGACCCACCTAGTTCCCAACGCAGGAACTTTCTGCCAAAAGGCTTTCGCAGGAAATCCGCGTCCGTGCGTAAATGGAAACGATTGGTTACTCCCCTGCCACCAGCCCCATGACTGGTGCTCGGTGATCTGTGGGCACCACCATGATGTATTTTTTTTCATCCATGCCGTTTATCCATTTTTACATGTCATTTTAGGGATTTATACCAAAAATGAGAGAGATAAATCTCAGGTGGACCACACGACAGGAAAATAATAGTGATTGGATATCCACCATTAAAATCATCCTAAAGCCCACCGTACTGTTTGTTTGACATCCAATCTGTTGATTAGGTCATAAAGGACCAGATGAAGGGAAAAAAAAAAAAAAAAAGATCATCTTGATCCGAAACTTTTATGCCCCAAAAAGGTTTTTAATGGTCTGTGCTAAATCAACACTGTTTCCTGTAATGTGGTCCACTTGAGATTTGAATATACCTAATTTTTGGTCTTATAGGATAAAATGATCCGTACAAATATATGGATGGTACGTATGAAACACATACATCGGTGGGGAGCGCCAACCATCAGCCATTGGCTGGTGGCAGGGGAGTAGCCAATCCGTTCCCGTGCGTAATTGGGTCCGTGGTTTGAAAGGCGTTTATTGGAACTTTATACTCACACGTATACTAGGTGCAATCGAGAAACTCACGTGTGGAAATGAGGCACACATGATTGATCGGATTCGTTCACCAGATGCTCCAGTCTGTAGCTGTTTTGTCTTAAAAGCCATGAACATCTGACTATCGGGTGGGCCCACCTGTCATGAAACAAATGGGTGGTTGGGATGAGATTGGCCAATTATCCATATTTATTGTGCACGTGAGGTACACAAGATTGTTACAGAGTCTTTTTTTTTATTATTTTTATTTTTTTTTTAATTTTTAATTTATTTAGAAAAAGCGGCTAAATAGTGGGGAACACCTGACTGGCTCAGATTTTGCACACGTGTATCTGGTTGCCATATGAAAGGCTGAGTACCAAAAGAAGATACACACTTTCGAGTGCAGTTAGCATTATTCAAAAAGATTCCGAGGATGAAACGAATTATACGTGGATCGATTCATAACTATGCGGTTCACCGTGATGTATGTGTTCTTTATCCACACCATCCATACATTTTTCCAGCTCATTTTAGAGCCGGCAGCAAAAAATGAAGCAAATCCAAATCTTAGGTGGACCACACCATAGTAAACAGAAACAGTACTGGTGATTGAACGCCCCACATTAAAAACATCTTAACGGCTACAAATGTTTATGGATGAAGCTGATTTTATGTTTTCTCTTAATCTAGGTCTGTGTGACCTCATCATCAGGTTGGATGGGAAAAAAAAAACATTACATTGGGTCCTGGGAAGTTTTCAATGATGGGCGTCTAATCAACATTGTTTCCTGTGGTGTGTTTCACACCAGATTTAGATGTACTACGTTTTTAGGTCCAGGTCCCAGAATGAACTAAAAGAATGGATGGACAATGTGGATATAACATGGATCCACTGAGCTTGATGGTGTCCCGAAACTTGATCCGAGTGGAAGGCCTGTATATCTTGCATAGAGGATCCAAAGCATTGATCAGATGGCCATACAGTATGGCCATCCTCAGGATATTTTCTCACCGCTCCAATCATAACCCTTGGCTTACAGACCTTGAAAGTTCAAGCCAATTCAAATGGCTAAATGATTTGACGGCTGGGATTCTCCAACCTCAACCTTGAGATTTTTGAGGCCAAGTTCATCAACTGTGAGCCAGGATTTCGAAGAATGATATGAGAATGTACATGATTTGGATAGACCGGGTTTCTATTTTCAGAAAATTTTTTAAGGGCTGTCAGCCGGGATGTTGTTTTGGGATCCAAAGGTGTTGGGCCAATTTTGCATTTTGTTTGAGCATTTAACTTCTGGGCCGTTTGGAGCAGTTTATGGGCCCAAAATGGCTCATGGGAACAGATTTCAAGCCTTATTTCAAGGCCCGCTTTGAAGGAAATCTTCAGCCTGTTGATAGGGTCATCCTTTAATGATTATATTTGGTCTAGGTATTGGGCCTGCTTGCTGGACTCTTTTAGGCATTTTTCTAGGCCTAATTCATGTTGATTCAGGGCCTAATCATAGAGCCCACTTACTATTGTTTATGGGTTAAGTGATCGGCTGCCTAGAATTAAGGTGTGCCTGATTATGGCCCAGTAATGCTTATTTTAGACCTTGGCTAAAAATCACAATGATAGTCGTCTTTAAAGCATTAATGGCCCGCCTTAGATTCTTGGGCCCAATGTCCATAGATGTTGTTGTTTAAACTATGAAATAATTCTATTCGGCTCATTTTCTTTACTACAAATAAAACTCATATAGTTTAATTGATGGTTGGTGAGTTTCACTTGCCCGGGTAGTTTAGCAAATATGATTAAATACATCATTTATTTCTAATTTGACTCAAAATAGGGTTATTATTATAATTGATGATTTTGTTATTCAGTTTATATTTTTCTTCTCCTTCAGTATACACTTTTAGTTTGGAGTAAGCAAGACTTTGGTTTATATTTTGGTGACATGTTCAGAATTACCACTTGAAGATAGGCACATTTGATTACATTGGGCATGTAATCTTCATACCACACCCCATATTTTTGATCCATATTGTTAAGGCTATTGGTATTCGTAGCCGTGATTCATCGCACTTCGAAAAGTATAAATGTTGTATTGATTATATATCATGATCCAGTTTTAGTAATTACTTTTGATTAATTGAATCTGACAAACATTGTTCATAATTATCCAATAGTATTGTTTTAAAATTTAGAAAGCCACCCGTTAGGAACTTTCAAAACAAATGCATTTTATAAAATTATTTTTTCACAAATAAAATAAAATATTTTTTATTTTCTTTCAGAGATCAATGTAGTCCAAGTAGGAGAATGTAAGACTCCATCAAGTGGGCCACACATGATCATTGATTTAGATTTGACCGTTGGATTATTTAGATTGAGTGTTTCAGTGGGCCCCACTGTAGTTATGATCATTGCAAATAAGGTATAGGGTAAGACGCTTGAATCGTGGTCCCTATACACGGTTATTAAGCCGGATATAGAAATCTACGATATGAAAACTCTAGAGTAGGGAAGTGTGATGGGTAAGCTTCTCTAACATTCTTTTCTATAAATAGATGTCTTGATCTCCTCACCCACGTTAGATAGAAAACTCTAATTCCCATTAAGAAGTTCTCCTAAGGGATATAAGGTGCACAAGATCAAAATTCCCATCAAGTGACATCAAGGCATTGAGAATGTTTTCCCAATTAGATACGCCTTAAGATTATTGAGTTGAATCTTTATTATTGATACATACACAATCTATTAATTCTGCAATATAGTTATAACATTATATCCATGCCATCCATCCATTTTATCAGCTCATTTTAGTACATCAATCGAAAAGTAAGGCAGATTCAAATCTTAAGTGAACCTTACCATAGGAAAAAAGTGGGGATTTAAAAACCCACCCTTGAAAGAAGTTTTGAATTAGGCTGATATGTATTTGTATTTTCCCTTCATCTAAGTTTATGTGACCTTATGAACAGGTTGGATGGCCATTATTCATCGCTGTCGCCCTAAGAAGGTTTCAAGGTGGGCGTCACTATCCCCACCGCTTATTGAGGTGTGGTCCACTTTTTTAAATTTAAAGGGGATACCCATATCTTTGTTAATAAGAAACAAGGATGTACAAAAAACTGAACATTCAGGTGGTCTCCACAAGTACATTGGGCGTCGGCCGGCGGAAAAAGGGAAAAAGAAGAAAAACAAGAGGCGACATTCTCCATGAGGAGGGGAGGGAGTGCGACAGAACAGTCTCAAAAATAAGAACTGTTTCAGCTGTTAAGATGGCCTAGCACCTGAATATTGTCGAAGTCAGAGGTCCACTACTTTCCCAAGAAAGTCGAAATTGAAAAGCTGCAATAGAAGCACTTCAGATAACTGCTCTACCCTGCTACATTGCCGACAGCCACATGTAGAGCTAGGCATCGGACCAAGTCGACTCGGATTTGGCCCAACCCGACCAGATCTGACTTTTTAATGTCCCAACCCGAACTCGGACAGAACCGGGACCAAGTTTGACTCAGCTGACTCGGACAGACCCGAATATGTGCTGGTCTGAACCGATCCGAGTCCGACTCGATCAGAAAAACTGAGTCGGATCGGATTGTGCAAGGTTCGGATCCGTAGTTTTCCTGTGGCCTACAAATAGTCATTCATCACTGTTTTTAGTGGAATGGTTCACCTAATATTTGAATCTTCTTGAATTTTGGTATCTTGTCCTAAAATGACATGGAAAAAAAAGATGGACAGTGTTGATATGTAGCAAATACATCAATTTGGGCCCCACGCAGTTAGGGAAACTGGGTAAGTGGGTAACACCGATTTCTATACAGCAAATACATCCAAAGATTGAATGGTTAGGAACTTTCAATTGGGTGAAATTTCAATGGAATGAGAACTTGTAAAATCAAGTAACGGGCAGAATCTGATAAATAAATGGCTAAATAAAAAGAAAGAAAAAGTTATAAACTATGGGACGCAACGCAGAGGTTTGTACACATGAATAAGAGATTTGTACAGGTGGCATGCATAAAACTCATCTAAATTGCCTAAATAGTGGCCTTTAATAATAAACCTGGAAATACATTATTTTGATACTAGCCAAAGATATGTAGTGGATGGTTAAAATCAAAAGATAATCAACGGTATGAATGTAACAAATGATATCTAGTAGTAATAAGAAAGAAAGAATCGTCCAATGAAGCCAATTTTAAAATTATGATATAATCTAAAGTGCGATCCTGGATTTGAACTGTTTAGTTTGAGTGAATTGTACGAGACGTGTTGAACTTATGAATGCACGAGTATGTAGCGTCATATCCTCTCAAACTAGCGAAGAAGTACCGAAATAAAAAGCAGTGAAAGTGAGAAGGAAGGTAGTAGTGCCCTGAGGTCTCTCTCTCCCTCTCTCTCTCTCTCCATACTGTCTAAAGCTTCATCCGTCCGTCTGTTCCACTGACTGCCACACCATTTTGAGCTTGACGAGCCATTAACCCAAACCCCTTTTCTCCTTTCCCTTTTTCATAAACTCCATCCCTTGTTCAAAACCCCAAACAAGCAGAAGAAGAAAAACCCCTCTCTCTCTCTCTCACTCCTGCTCTGGCTCTCCCGACGATGGAAGCATTCAGCTTACCCGATGTGGATGGCAACGTAAATCAAGCTGATCCACTCACGGTGTGGATGGCAACAACAAAATCTATGTAAAATCAAGTGAGCGTTTTGATGTAGAACGTGTCACAGATACGTTCCTAGCATGGTTGGGCCAAAAGAAGATGGACCGTAAATTGACCATAACTTTTGATCCGGGTATCGTTACGGGGCGCACAAGCTATCAATCTTTACTGAAATGGGCCATCCGAGGTGAACTGACCCACAAAGTGGGTCGCGTCTGTCCGTTTCGTCAGAAAACGCGCGCTTTCAGCTCAAAAACGATTTTTTAGGAAGATTTTACTATTTTTAGTAATTCCGAATTTTTGATATTTTTTAGAGTTTTAGATTTTCTTTCCTTATAGAAATAAGTTTTAGTTATACTAGGACTCTTCTAGAGAAATTTTATTAGTAATTTTTATTTTTAGAAATTAGGCTTTAGAAGAGTTGTATTAGAATTAGGATTTTTATTAGAGTTAGAATTTTGCTATTTTTGGTAATTACGAATTTTAGTTTATTTTTTTCTTTATTAATAGTGTAAGGAGACACATTAGAAGATGATCAATGATTGAATTAAGCTATTTCGAATTTATTTAGAATTTATTTATATTTTCTGCTCTCTTTTCTCGTGGATTCGAGAAGTCTCTGTGAGGAGTCCAGAGAAGTTCCGTGGATTCGGAATATTTATCCTCTTGAGGAAGACGGTGCTCGACCTCACGTCCTCCCCTGCGTCAGTTTGGTATCAGAGCGAGGTTTCTCCTCGGGTCGATGGCTTCTAACGACGGGTCGGGCAACAATCTCATAGGCGGTGCTCCAGGAAATTTTCCTTTAACGGCAGCAACTTTCCAAGCAGCGCAGCAAGAGAATCGGCAAGCCATGCAAGGGCTGCAGGCTTCCATCGACAGCATAGCAGATCTCTTGGCGGAAAACCTAAGGCAACTCCGTGTTCATGGTAGTGATCCACCACCAGCAATTGCTGGAATTCGTAATTATACTGATCGTAGGGCGATGCTATCAATGAACCACAGGATGGTTCAAGAATTCAAGATGAAAGTCGATCTTCCTAGTTTTAATGGTCAACTCTACTTCAAGGACTTCCTTGATTGGTTGCTTGAAGTCGAACGTTTCTTCGACTACATGAACATCGTAGAAGAAAAGAAAGTTAAACTCGTGGCATACAAGTTAACGGGCAGAGCCTCAGATTGGTGGGAACAACTTCAACACGAGCGGGTGAGACAGATGAAGGCACCAATCCGCACGTGGTCGCGGATGAAGAAGTTATTGTGCATGCGATTCCTCCCTCGAGATTACGATCAGGTATTATTCCAACAAAACCAAAATTATTATGAGGATAGTCGATCAATAAAAGGTTATGCAGAAAAATCTTATTATTGGTCCTCGAGAAACGACTTCATCAAAACAGAGTTGCAACAGACCACAGGATTCATCAGTGGCGAACATGTGACCTCTATAGGAATGGAGAACCAACCCAACACTTCTAAAGTGGAGGAGCAATATCTCATCACTGAACAGGCCTTTGTTAAACAATATGAGGAAACGGAAAATATATATCCATTAGTTGAAAAGAAAAAATATGTGGAGCCTGTGAATATCTTAGAGGATTTGGAACCAGTATCGCAGGAGTTCAAGAGGGTTGTGCTCGATGAACTCCCTAATAAATTACCTCCCGTACGAGATATACAAAATCACATTGATCCCGTCTCAGGGGCAAGTCCGCCTAATTGCCCACATTATCAGAAAAAATATGAGATCTTGAAGGCAGATGTGAAGGAACTAATCGATATTAGTCAAGTCAAGGAAAGCATGAGTACATGTATTATGTCAACTCAAGAGCTTAATGTCAAGTACAAAAAAAGAGCTAATGAACATCGACGTCGGAAGTTATCTCAGACTCATGTGCCAAGTCTCTTGCGTAACTCGAGGACGAGTTTTTTTCAAGTGGAGGAGTCTGATGTAGAACGTGTCACAGATACGTTCCTAGCATGGTTGGGCCAAAAGAAGATGGACCGTAAATTGACCATAACTTTTGATCCGGGTATCGTTACGGGGCGCACAAGCTATCAATCTTTACTGAAATGGGCCATCCGAGGTGAACTGACCCACAAAGTGGGTCGCGTCTGTCCGTTTCGTCAGAAAACGCGCGCTTTCAGCTCAAAAACGATTTTTAGGAAGATTTTACTATTTTTAGTAATTCCGAATTTTTGATATTTTTTAGAGTTTTAGATTTTCTTTCCTTATAGAAATAAGTTTTAGTTATACTAGGACTCTTCTAGAGAAATTTTATTAGTAATTTTTATTTTAGAAATTAGGCTTTAGAAGAGTTGTATTAGAATTAGGATTTTTATTAGAGTTAGAATTTGCTATTTTGGTAATTACGAATTTTAGTTTATTTTTTTCTTTATTAATAGTGTAAGGAGACACATTAGAAGATGATCAATGATTGAATTAAGCTATTTCGAATTTATTTAGAATTTATTTATATTTCTGCTCTCTTTTCTCGTGGATTCGAGAAGTCTCTGTGAGGAGTCCAGAGAAGTTCCGTGGATTCGGAATATTTATCCTCTTGAGGAAGACGGTGCTCGACCTCACGTCCTCCCCTGCGTCACGTTTTAAAAAAAAAAAAAAAAAAAAAATACTTACCCGATCGATGCAAACGGGGACGGCAGTGTAAAATCCACGGTGGGACAATGACGGACGGCGGGACAATGACGGACGTCAGTGCTGAAGAAGAAGAGGAAGAAGATCATCCGACGGGCAGTGATCGACGATCGTCCGTCGTTCGGGTTAGGGTAAGAAAAGAGGGTAAAAACGGGTAGGGTAAGAAAAGAGGGGAAAGGGAAAGTTAGGGTAAAAATAAAATAAAATTTTTATTTATACTGTCGGCTCACCCGGGTCGGGTCTGTTTTGTTCGGGTCGGGTCTCTTCGGTTCGGGTATACGGGTCGGGTCGGTCTGGACAGACGTCTATCCGAAACAGACCCGAAAATTAAACGGATCTGAACAATTAAACGGATCTGAACCCGATCAGGCTTGATCTTGGCCGTTGGTTCTGTTCGGAACGGGCCGGATCGGGTCTAATCGGGTTGGATCTGGCGGATCGGGTAACAAATGCCCAGCTCTATCCACATGCAATCGCGCCGGAGGCTATTAGAGGTGTGGTCGACTTGAGCTTTAGATCTGCCTATTTTTGTCTAACGTCTAAAATATTTAGCTCACAAAATTAATAGACAACACGGATCCGTACCTAACCAGTAGGGAGCTGATCGGTAATGGAGGGGTCACTAGGGAATCAGAGTAGAAAACAACGCATATGCATTTACATGCTCAACCGTCACAGCATCTCCATCTTCATTGCTTTTCATTCCTCGGCAGGATAGCAACGGACGGCCCGAAATGATAAATCATCATGTCATTTGTATCATCGAGACAACATTTTCATATAAAATAGAGTTACTTTAAAATTAACATTTATTCTTTTCGCATCAACCCAGAACACACAACTTCAATCATAGACATTTATTCTTTTCTCATCAAGCCAAAACATACTACTTCAATCATAGACATTTGAAAGAAACAAAGAAAACGGAAAAGAAAAAACACACAACTTCAATCATAGACACTTCTTATCTTCTTCTTCTTCTTCTTCTTGGCAGAGAAGAGAAGATGACCTTGTTAAACATCCTCACTCCAGGATGGTGCGACGTAATTTATGACGTTTGTGATCATCTCTTGCACATCCGTCCCATTGCCATCATCACCATTGTTTTGTTTCCCCTCACCACCTTCTTCAGGTACCCTGTCTGCCCCTTGCTCTTCTCCATCTCCAATCAAACACAACTTTCCCATCACCTCGTTAATCGCTGGCCTTTCCTTCCCACTGAACTTGAGGCAATCCTCTGCAAGCTTCGCAATTGCTTGCAACTGATCCATCCCTGCTTCTTCCGGGAGACCATCCTTGACAACCAACTCTAGACGGTTCTGATTCATCTCGGAAATGAAATTCATAGTAAGGCTACCACCCTTTTTCTTGCTCTGATCAGA
This sequence comes from Magnolia officinalis, assembly GCA_021015155.1. NCBI lineage: Eukaryota > Viridiplantae > Streptophyta > Magnoliopsida > Magnoliales > Magnoliaceae > Magnolia > Magnolia officinalis. The sequence goes on from JAJHSJ010000002.1 coordinate 117,892,870, forward strand.
GTTGGGGTCCTCCCCCGTTAAGAGCTCGATTAGGAGGACGCCAAAGCTATACACATCACTCTTATCCGTCAGCTGCTTTGTATGAATATACTCAGGATCCAGATACCCAATACTCTGTTTTGCATAAGACACGCTCGACAACACCCTCGCCACTCCAAATTCGACTACTTTGGGGTTACCGTTTTCATCCAAGACTATGTTTGATGACCTCACATCCCTATGCCAGACACTGAGTGCATGCAAATCAGCAAGCGCCCTTGCCGTTCCCTTAGCAATCTTCAATAGGTCTTTCCACCTCAAGTGAGTTTCGGTGTCTGCATTCGCATGGAGATGGTTGTAGAGAGTGAGTTTGGACACGTATTCATAGACTAACCACGGATAAGGGGTGGTCTCCAAGCAACAACCCAAGAGCTTCACTACGTTCAGATGGTTAACACGGCAAAGAGTCATTATCTCTTCCAAGAACGGTTGGAGCTCCTCCTTTTCCTCTATCTTGAATGGCCTCATATCAATCTTCCTATCATCAGGAAGCAGTCCTGTAGACCTTATACCCCGACGTATCCTCATAGCGAGGTCAGAGCCCTTCTTGAGGAGTTTGATTGCCTTCTCAAGGTTTTCTTGAGTGAAGATGGTGGTAGTCTGAGCACTATCACTAGTAGCACCAATTTCATTAGCATCATTAATAGCTTTATCGATCAAATCTTGCAAGAAGGGGCTGTTGGGATGCCTTGCACAAACCTTAGGATCTAGCCTCCCGAAACAAACCAGAATTATGGATAATAAAAGCAATGAAATAAATCAAAGCATCAATCACACACCACACAAGAGATTTTTACGTGGAAAACCCTCAAAGAGGTAAAAACCACGGGACCTCGTCCAGATCAACAATCCACTATGAAGTAGAACGTTTACAACCTTCTTCACTCACGCAGGAGTGGATAAACAATAAGAGAAAAGAGAAAACGGAGAGATCTAACCGATTACGGGACATAGAAGCGCTGAGATGTAGATTGCAAAGTAGAGAACCTCCACGAGCAAACCTCCCTTCTATAAGCTTCCTCTCTCTCTTTCTCCCTCTCTCTCACCTTTGATAGCCCTAACCTTAGCAAATACCTTGTAAAGCTTTAGGAAACCCTCTTGCTATTTTGTGATCCCAAGAAAAACCCTAGGCAACCCTTTTATAGTTTGGGAAACTCCTTTCCGCATCCCAGTTGCGAAAGGACTCAAATCCGCAGTTTCGCGCAAAATCGCGGAACAAACTGCGTAACCTACGACCGGTCCTGGATTTCCTACGACCGGTCGTAGCCACCCTCGACCAGTCCTAGCTCACCCTCGACCAGTCCTAGCTACAGTAAAAAAACAGCAAAAATTACTCGCTGGACTTTGAGTCGTGCCAGGGCTCGAACCTACGACCGGTCGAGCGCCTCCCACGACCGGTCGAGCGGGGCTCAGGACCGGTCGAAGACAGGGAAAAAAACCCCATCAGGGGCCTCCATTTTCTTTGAAGGCTGCTTGCGCCATTTGAATGAGCTTCTTTTCAAGGAAAGAGTTATATGACCATGATGCTCCTAGAAGGCTCACCGCCAGTCCTAAACCAGCTGCTCATTTGCCATCCAAACCTAACCACATGTTAGTTTTAAGCCATTGTTCTAAAACTCGGACCAAGGTCTGACTCGATCCTGACCGCACTATTGAGTGTATTTACAATAGTGTTTGTATCTTACATTAGTTACATTAATTGGGCGAGTAGTCCAGTCTCTGCTGAGGTCATTATCAGCATCACACATGCCAAAGATTGGATCGAGGCTTCTTCGAGACATTCATCAAGTGTGGGCCCTTGAATTTGTCTGGTCCACTCATCAGGTAAGCGACGATCGAGTGTATAATAAGAATCAAGGGTTAGAAAACAAATGACAAGCGGTTTGAATTCGATTTACACTCGTGGCTCAGTTGATGAGTGGGCCACATGATCATCCATGATGTGTTCAGACTACACATCTTAGCTACAAAAACACCCCCAAGTTCTTCATGTGAAATCCACTCCGACGGTCAGGCGCATGCACTCCTCTATATGTTGGGTCAATAGGACAAAAATCATCAAGATGCACAACTCACATGGGCCACACCACAGGGAATAATAAGGATGGAACGCCAACCATTGCTTTGTTTGTGGGGCAACTGTGGTGTCTTTTATCAAATCTGTTCATTAGGTGTAACTACCAGGGATGAAGGGGCGATACAAAAATCAAACTAATCCAAAACTAAGACAGACTGTATTCTACGCACTCCTAAAATAGGTTTTTATATACTATTACACAATTCGGGTCCCTTCTAAAGGTTTCGGTGCCCTACGTACCACAGCTGGTCAGCTAGATTTCAGGGATAGATTTTTGCCCTCATTGAATCTTATATGATCTTAAGATTGTATGCTCCAAGGGACATCCTAAGAAACATTTATTGAAGGAATGATTGATTGTATGAGATTAATTAATTTGAAATGAGTGCGGATTGTCTGTGTTGAAGGCACAAGATAATTCAGTGCCGTTGCTTCTCATTGGTCTACGTCAGAAGACGACAGCTAACCGCCATTTTCTCTCTCACCAATGGATTATTCACTACACAACCCAGGTTTCAACTGGTGAAACTTCTCTAGTCCCACTATGATTTATATATTAGATCCACACCGTCCATCAACTTTCCAGATTATTCTACAGCATGAGCCCAAAAGCAACGCACATCCAACGCTCCAGTGGACTACACTACAAAAAACAGCTGAGTTGTTATAACCTTCCTGCGTAGGGTCAACTGTCAGGTTTATTTGTCATCTAATCTCTTTATGATGTCACATAGACCTGAAGGAAGGGAAAGCACAACTATCAACTTAACAGAGGCTTATGTAGCCCCAAAAAGCTTTCAATTGGTAAGCATTCAATTGCCACTGTTTTCTGCAGCGCGTGGCCCACTTGAGCCTTAGATTTGCCTCTTTTTCCTCTTGTATGGAAAAATGGATGGAAGGTGTAGATCTTATAAATACAACATGGTCGGGCCTGTGGAAGTTCCATATGTTAACACTGCCGGCCTTCTTTTCTCCCTGCAGGCAACATAATTTCTTCACTCTTTGAAATTTACACAGGCCCATAATATGAGCATAAAAACAAGGCATATCCAAAGCTCAAATGGACCACACCATAATAAACAATAGAAATTAATGCTACTGTTGAAAACTTATTGAGGCCAGTGAATGCTCTGATGAAGCTGATATTTGTTCAATCCCCACTCTATTCTGTGGTGTGGTCCACTTGAGCTTTTGATGTAACTCATTTTTTAGCTCATATTCTAAAATTATTTGAAAATTTTTATGAACAGTATAGATCTAACAAAAAAAAAAAAAAAGAATTATATTGAAACTAGAGAAGTTTCATTCGCTAAAAGTTGTGTTGTGCAGCGGGCATACAATCCATTTGGAGTGAGAAATTTAGCGTTTTCCTGTTAGCTACATTCATCCGAAATGATGTGGACAAAGGAGAAGCGCTGGCACTGGAATTACCTGTGCTTTCAACATAGAGGATTCACACTCAAGTCTCATGTTTTCTACAAGGGATTCATGTTTTCAACAAGGCAGTAACGGAAATATGAATGTTCATGTCAACAAGCCTAGATGTTTACTTTCACTTACAAGCCTTACATCTCCCCAACATGTCTCATGCATGGGATAGACAAGCTTTGGACAAGGATACAATCTTTGAGCGGGGCACAAAATCATCGATGGACTCAACTTGTGGTGTGGGCCACCCAACAAGTGGATCAACCTCATTGTCATTTTCAGCTTCCTCATATATATATGTGTGTGTGTGTGTGTGTGTGTTGGGCCCCACCGTGATGCTCATGTACCACCCTGACTATCATGTGCATCACCTCATATTAAGATCAAGGTTCAAATATCAATCTTATTTGTGATTAAGGTGAACCACATGATTAGCACCACTGTACAAGATAATGCTCAACCTCTAATCTATTTTTCTTTGTGTGGTTCACCTGAATCACAGATAGGCTTATTTTTGGACCCAAGCTTAAATTTTACCATGGCATCTAATGTTTGGAGTGAATTTCATATAATTATTATGGTTGATCTTGGAAAAGTCAAGGATGGACATCCCTCCTAACTCTTTCCTCTGGAATAAGTCAGCATAACTACGCTGGATATAAAATTAAATTGGGATGACTGATATAATGGTTGGAATGGATTTCACGTGAACATTACAATGGCTCCTATAAAATTCAAGGGTTGGCGTTCCTCGCAACTTTTTCCTTTGGTATAGCCCAACTGAATCGTGGAAGGCATTACCCCTAACATGCTCAAACTGAATTTCACATACACATCAAAGTGGAGCCCACCTAAGCCCACCCCCACTTAGACGAGAAGGGACATGGCTACTCCCCCAGCCACCAACGCCATGGCTGGTGGTCGGTGCTCTGTGGGACCCACCATGATGTATGTGTTTCATCCATTTTTAAAGATCATTTTAGAGCTTAATTCTAAAAATTAGAGGAATATAAATCTCAGGTGGACCACACCACAGGAAAACAATAGTGATTGGATATCCACCATTAAAATCCTCCTAAGGCCTACTCTATTGCTTATTTGACATCTAATATGTTGATTAGGTCATACAGACCTAGATGAAGGGACAAAACAAAGATCAGCTTGATCCAAAACTTTTATGGCCCCCAAAAAGTTTTTAATGGTCGACGTTCATTCAACAATGTTTCCTGTAATGTGGGCAACTTGAGATTAGGATATACCTCATTCTTGGTCTCGTACCATAAAATGATCTAGAAAAGTAGATGGAGGGCATGGATGAAACACATACATCATGGTGGGCCCCACAAAGCACCGACCATCAGCCATTGGCCGGTGGCAGGGGGAGTAGCCAATCCGTTTCCCACTTAGACCGCAGGCCTGGTCTCCTCATTTTGTACGGGCATATAATACATATTCGGTAAAAGGTTCTATAAAGTCAGCCTCATGGGAGATTTGTGGACCCACCATGATGTATCTCAGACATCAATACCGTGCATTTGGTGGGTCTTTTCTAGGTTATGGGATGTCTTAAAAATCAGCCTTTTTTTAAAACTCAGGTGAGCTACTCAATCTTAAATAATGTGAAATCATGCCTAAAACCTCTAAAAGCACTTAGTGGGGCTATATTAGTTTTGGGATGGCCTTAAATTTAGTGTAAGTCCTCATCTAAGTGGGACACAGATAATGGATAGGTTGGATGTCTCAACCGTGTCTTAATGAACCCTATAAACAATCTGGAAGGTTTTAATCAGTGGCATCCACTTTTAACTGTTGTCTATGTGTGGTCCGCCGAAGCTGTGGATTGGCCCGATTTTCAAGCCCATGGGCCACCATGGAAAGGTCCACCAAATGCATAGTGTGATGTCCGACACACATCACGGTGGGTTCTAAGGAGGTCAAACTCATGAAGCTACCATGAGGTTGAACTAAATTGAACATTTTTCCTTTTCATATATATAAGCATAATGATTTGGATCCTTACTCTTGCTCCAGTGGTGGACCCTCAGGAGTTTAAACACCTGGTCAAGGCTTCGAGTAGCCATTGGTGGTGAAATCTAACTACGGCACGAGTGTGTGGGGTGTGTGCGCGCAAAAATATATATATATATATATATATATATATATATATATATATATATATATATATATATATATATATATATATATATAATTTAATATGTTGGTTGTCATGCGCATGCATGCATGGGGCCACACAACCAAAATAATCATACAAAATATTCTGGCTCAACCAATTATCAAGCAGCCACGTGTTATTGGAACGTGGGAAGATCAGCCTGAATACTTCTTTTCTTGGTACGGTCAGCCTAATGATGGATTCATCCACCAGTCAGATGTTCCATATTATTTTCAGACTTGGCACGTGTGTGAAAGGGATTGTTTAATAACTCAGGAGTTTGCAAAGGTAAAAGAGAGGTGTGATTGTACCTAGAGCCACTATTAATCTCGGGTCTGTACCTGCAACCAAAGCCGTTATTACACGTCAGACTTCTCAAAATACAAATTGAAATATAAAATGCAAAATAAGTATAAAAGATATTAAGTATGGGTTATTTTATAAAAAAATAAATTAAAATTTTTATCAATTTCAAACAACGGAAGACAACAGTAGAAAAATAGTAAGAATGAAATATGAAAGTGTTGAGGACAGATAATGATAGAGAATTCAATCGATATTATAAGGATAAAGGGATCGTAAAACATAACACAGTGCACCACACACCAGAGCAGATTAGTATAGCTTAGCGGATGAATCAGACTCTCTTAGAGAAGACCCGATACATGATCACTAATGCTCATGGTTGGGCAAGAAATTGTTGACTGAAGTTGTTAACACAGCTTATTACTTTGTGAATCAATCCCATTAATTCTACGGCTATTGAATGTAAATTTTCAAAGGAAGTATAGAGTGGTCAGCAGGTAAACTACTCGGAATTGCGTGTATTTGATTGTAATGCTTGCTCTCACGTGCCGTTAATTGAGAAAGATAAGCTGGACCAAATGACTAAAAAATTACGTTTTATAGCTATATGACCATACCACATGAAAAATTATCCTCAATCGTAACATCAAATTCGATGAAAGATCTTTATTTCGTAAAGCTGAGCACAAGGAAGTTGAAAGGTTGGTTGTTGACATTCAATAAGACATAAATGAAATACAGGCTTATACTGAGACACGAACACAGGTACAAGAGGGAGTAGCCACCTATGAGAAGGAATTCACCAAGGGATTGTAAGTTACCAGTGAAATACATATATGAGTCAAATGTCACATTTGACCTAATCACAGATTAGGAAGATTCATAAACTTTCAAGAGAGTCGTGACGATCTAAATGTCGAAAAATGAAAAGCAATAATGCACGACGAGATAGATTCTATGTACAAGAATAAGACGTAGGAGCTAGTGAAGCTTCCCATCGGCCGAAAAAGTAATTGGGTGCAAGTAGATTTTAAAGATGAAATACGATATGTACAACATAAAGTTGGTAGCGAATGGATATACTTAGAGAGAATGTGTAAACTTCACTAAGATATTCGCGCCTATAGTGAATAGAGTATATATCGTATTCGTATTGGCACTGGTTGCCCAATACTATCTCAAGCTGGAATAAATAGATGTGAAAGTTGTCTTCCTGCATAGGAAATAGGAATAGAAAATTTATATAAAGCAACCATAAGATTTAGAAACATATGGAGCAGAGAACAAGGTTTTTCATGTTGAAGAGGCCATTGTACGGCCTAAAATAGTCTCCTAGACAGTTGTACAAGAAATTCAATTCTTTTTTAGTGAATCAAAAGCTTATCATGAATGATTATGATCATTGTGTCTATTACAAGACACTGAGTGGTAGGAAATTCATTATTTTATTATTGTATGTTGATGACATGCTTATTGTCAGTAATAACATATTTAAAATCGACACACTGAAGACTCAGCTATTAGGGATATTCGAGATGGAAGATCTGGAAGCTGTAAAGAAGGTTCTCGACATTGACATACATGGAGACAAGAAGAGGAGCATGCTATGTTTATCTCAAGCGGGATACCTTGAAAGTGTATTAATGAAGTATTGGATGGACAAAGTAAAGTTAGTCAGTGCTCTCCACGTGGCTCATTTTAAATTTTCTTCTTAGCAATTTCCTAAAATAAATAAAGAAAAGCAAATTATGTCTCGTGTGCCTTATTCGTGTACAGTTGGCAGCTAGATGTATGTCATGGTTTGTACAAGATCAAATATTTCACATGTGGTGAGTGTTATTAGGAGGTACATGTCTAACTCCTGCACGTAATATTGGGAGGCAATGAAATGACTCTTTCAATATATTCAAAGTATACAAGACTACATCTTATCATTTAAAACTTCAAGAGATAGCAAGTTAATTAGTAAGCTATATGCATTCAAATTATGCGTGCACTACACCGTCTGAATCATCACATGGTGGGACCAAATCACACGGACAAACGGTTAGATCATCTACATGATAATGTTGGCTGGTAATTTGGCACCCTACCTCTACCTTCATGTGTATGACCACGTCTGCATGGCCATGGGCTTCACTGGATCTTATCAGGGTGAACCAAATCATTGAAACCCATTGTCCGGAGATGTGTGGCCCACCTTAACGACGATGCTAACACAGACCATATAGACAAACAGTAAAAACTACAGCCATGTCGACTTAAAAATAAAAAGCAGGAAGCAGCCCCAACCTGTCTCCTCCCTCTCTCTCCACGCAAGGAAGAAGAAACCCTAAACCCTCTCTCTCAAATCTACAGCCATGCCTTTCAAGCGTTATGTGGAGATCGGGAGGGTGGCCCTCGTGAATTATGGGAAGGATTATGGAAAGCTCGTCGTCATCGTTGATCTCATCGATCAGAACCGGGCTCTTGTTGATGCTCCTGATATGGTTAGAGGACAAATGAATTTCAAGAGGCTCTCGCTGACAGATATCAAGATTGACATTCCTAGAATCCGAAAAAGAAGTCTCTGATTGCTGCTATGGAAGCCGCAGATGTGAAGAACAAGTGGGAGAAGAGTTCATGGGGCCGAAAGCTGATTGTGCAGAAGAGGAGAGCTTCTCTCAACGACTTTGATAGGTTCAAGGTCATGCTGGCGAAGATCAAGAGAGGTGGTGCAATCAGGCAAGAACTCGCTAAGCTGAAAAAGCAGGCTGTAGCTTAAATATATTCTCTCAAGACTCCCCTGATTTTTGTTACAGATCTGTCCTAGTTGTGATTTTGGTATGTTATTTCCGTTTAGTTTTTGTTTTACGTGCGACTAGGTTTCACCTTTTTGTATTTGAAGTAATCTTTGAGAGACTTGCATTTAAGGTCAAGTGCAATGAACTGTGTTGATTTACAAAATGGCAAATCGTCCTTTTAGGAAAAAAAAAAAAAAAAAATCCTTTTCTAAAAAATAATAATAATAATAATAAATTTTTTTTTTTTTTTTTTAAAAAGAAAAAGAAAAGACAAACAGTCTAGAACAGCCGGTGGCGGGACATAAATCCTACTAAGAAGAATTCATCACTGGTTCCTTGTGGGTATTCTTAAATTCACAAGTCATTCAATGGTAAGTGAACGGTCTAGATGTCTACCTTCATGTCCACATCCTCCCTTCCCGTCGAGATACGGATTCCCGTCACCACCATCTTTACAGTAGCAGACATAGCCGGAACCCCTCCTTGAGAAATTCGAGAAGGTATTGGAACCGCACTTGCTTCCATTTAGGCCTTCCATGGCCCAGATAGCAGCCAACGGAAGGCCCAACTGATCTGTAGAACTCACATTGCTAGTGAAATTCATCAGTAACGACTCGTTGAAATGGTACTCATCTTCTACCAACCCGGCAAAGCTATACCTAGTCGCGCAACTGCAATCAATGTAGTTGAAGAAATTCGTAACGTTGTAGCAGAACCGGGTATAATTATCGGGTATCATGCTACGGCAGTGGCCGAGCCCACCATGCACTGTATCCCCAGCCTCACCAAGCGTCCACTGACACTCGCAACCGCTCACGAAGTTAGTGGTGTTGACGTAGGCCTTGGTGTCGCAGCCCAAGGCCACAAACTTAGTCCACCGACCCGACACCGTGAATGGCAATTCCAGCTGAATGCAATTTGCATTGGACGTGTCAGTAGAAGAATCACTAGGTATCAGCTCACCACCATTTCTGATCTGCTTGTCTACCGCCATCCGTCCTTTAATAAGTAGGATTACTTTTTCTGGAAGCTCGATTTTTTTAATTGGGAGCTGGACCCGGTCGAGGACTGGTGGACTACCGTCTTTATCATTGCAGGTGACCTTGAAACCTTCTAGATTACAACCTTCTTCAATTCCAAATGGGTAAGTGATGTCGATGCCACCGCACTGGCGGTTGCAATTGCGGGGCAGTTTCATTCCTTTGGAATGTGAGGATCTGAAATAGAAGGTGAAGAGTAGAAGTAATGGAAGAACAGAAACAATTAGGGTTTTCATGTCTTTGACTGGAGGAAGATGAAAAAGAAGAGACTGATTGAGATTATAATAATCTGGGGGTGATAATACGCAACAGGCCTCTGCGAGGAATTTTATACAGGAAAGATAGGCTCGCTTTGCTGACGCTGGAATGCTTTGCTCATCTTTCTCACGTACGCGTGCTTATGTCTGTCACGCGTTGTAGTTTCCAGGTGCTTGCTATTCTCACGCGCCTGGGTGTATTACCTGACCAACGAACATGGCCACTTCGCTTGGGAAGGTGTTGGTTCCTACAAATTGATCAATGATCAATTCACATATGGCCCAACTAGTGAGTGGTTCAGATTGAATTTCACATATGGTCCAACTAGTGGGGCTTGTCATAATGATGGGTTTGGATTTAAAGTACGTATTCATAGCGTCATGGAATTGAACTCGCACGAGTACTCCGTGCAAGCGCGCATGTCACTTAAGCTCGGGTCGTTTTAAAGCAATGGGAAAGTTCCCGACTAAATTGATGAGAAGCCGATTCGCGGGACGGTGCCAACATACTCACGTGTATGCGATCTGGACCGTACATATGGGGGAAACAATAAGAAAAGTATGATCAAAGGATCAAGCGGTCCAATTAGAAGGTTGTGCACAAGTAAATTGGAAAGATAGACGGATGACCCCAACCCACACGGGTGGTGGTAGGTTTTTAATGATCAATAACCACTTTCTCATGTGGTGTGGTCCACCTGAATATTTTATCTTCTTAATGTTTGGCATCACTCTCTAAAATAAGCTGAAAAAACATATGTACGGAGTGGATATACAATTCATGTATCAAGGTGGGCCCTACTCTCAGGGTCGCAACCACATTGGAGGTTAGGAGTCGCAGCCAAGTCACGCTCGTGGAACACACCCCATTCCTGTATACCAACATGACAAGTGATCACAACATGCAACAGCCAAGGAATCACAGTACAAAAGCCAGGCCAGTCTTTACATCAGTTGTCCCATATCGTTGGTATCAATGGCTGAGAGTATGATCGAACTTTAATATATAGCCCTGGGACCACATGGTAAGTGGGTCAACCTGATTTTCTAAGAATGGTGATTTTAGCAGGTATTTATGATTGGGTGTAATAATTTTTCAATGCACTGATCATTACCTAATACTTGCCACTTTCGTAGGAAGGCTGACAGGATGCACAAGTTTGTGGGACCATTGCATGTAGGGGGTCGGTCTTGGAAACGGATTGTCTGCTTTAACACACACAGCTATATAGCTGGTGTATTGACGTAGGTAAGTTTTGTGGTCCCATCATGAGGTATGTGTTATATCTAAAATTTCCATCCATTTGGGTAGCTTGCCGTAATGCTTGAACAGAAAAATAAGACAGATTTAAAGAAAAAGTGGACATCGTCTACCATTGAAACAATCATTGGGTTTATAGAAGTCTCGGGTCAATATGAAATTTATTTTTCCTTTTCATCCATGTAATTTTTTACCTTATGAATAGATTGAATGGAAAATAAACGTTCTAGTGAGGCTTATAATTTTTAACGTGAAAATTATTATCCCACTACTATTTTTGGTGTGGTCCATTTGATCTTTGGATATGATTATTTTTTGGATCTTGTTGTAAAATAATCTCTAAAAATTGATAAACGGTGTGGATATAATAAATATATCATTTTGGTGTCATGTAATTTTGATATCATTCGAACCGTTTCGGACTACTCGGAGCTCGACTAATGTCGGCCGTCATCTTCGCACAACACGTATCTACACCAACTATATAGCTGGTGTGTGGTACACCAGCCAATCTGCTTCTGTCAGTCTTCACTATATGCGTGCAACATAGGATCGCATCCACACATAGTTACAAGTGTCGATTGTGAAGTCCAAGACCAGACCTTTCCACCAGGTGAGTTAGCTACATTGTGGCTTTTCTTAACTTGATTTGGACCATTCATTTTTCTACTGGACCATCTACAAAGATGAATATTTAATGGCACATTATTCTAAAAATCAAATGTTAGGATTATCAGCTGAACATAGAGATGCAATCCAACGGTGGAAACTGTCCACTGTACATTAACATTACAGGGGTACCGTACCCTATCAAAACCCCTAACCATGTTTACTTCTACCCACAAAATCTTGCTATTTTATTACCTAGGTTGGCCACAGCATGCAAAAAAGATGGATGGATAAAAAACCATTTCCATTGCCAGTCGTAGGTTTGATTTTCGAGTCAGAAAATATAAGAATTATTTCCAAGTAAATGGAAATCTGAGATCTGGCACAAGTGTGCCATATTCTCAAGTGTTCCTGCACGTAGATAGGTTGGGCTATGCAAAGTGTCTGTAGCGCGTGATGTGTGCAGTACCCATCTGTCATATGTACAAGCTTGTAGATTTGTAGTGCACTTTTACACCTGAATAATAAAACAAAACGGAGATGAACCAAGTGTGGCTCCGAAACAGGTGTTTTGTGCCTGAGTCCGGTCCAAAGCTGGGCTTGGTTTCAAAACATTGTGTCAACACGTGGGCTAGAGTGCTACGAATTGCCTTTTCAATGTATCCTTGTTCAAGTCACCCCATAGATCGCTCCATGTCATTTATCATCATTGGACATGAATTCTCTAATGTTGTGGGATTTGTTTGGATCATATATTAGCTAGATATGGGACCACGCAAAGCATGTTTGAAAATTGTTCGATAGAGTACATATTTAATTATGACAAGCCCAATTAAATTCCACTTCATTGGGTCACAAGGATAGGTCATATCCTTGATGAGTCACCGGGTAATCCATTTCCATTGTTATCAGGCGTGGGTTGGCTAGTGATAGAATCACTAAGAATATTCCTAATAACCCCAATAGTGGGATTTGATTATGCCACAAGACATGAACACGGATGGGCCCACACAAGGTATGTTTGAAAGGGAAATAGATCACATGGTGTCCCACACACCACTAACCTCGGTGGTGTGTTGATATGGCAAAATTCTATGTGCGCTATGATAATGTAGGTGTTATATCATCGATTTTGCGAGATCATTTTAGAGCATGAGTCCAAAAATGAGCCAGATCCAAATCTTATATGAACCATAACACAAAAGGCAACTGGAACAAGAACTTCATGAAGCTTTAGAGGTTTTGCACCAAGCTAATATTTGTGTTTTGAGCTCATGCTCTAAAATGATCATGCAAAATATATAGATATATAGTATGGATATAACACATACATTGCAGTGGGGCCTGTAGAACTTTACCACGTCAACACATCACTAAGGTCAGTGATGGCTCGTATACCTTGAGAAATGGATTGTTTCTTGCCCTTGCCTGGACAAAAATCAGTCCAAGGACTTTATGGGGTTTGCTATATGATGCATGTCTATTATCTACAAGTCCGTCCATTTTTTTCAAATTATTTTAGGGTATGAACCCAAAAACAAGTCCGATCCAAGGTTTGAGTGGACCACAAAGGAATCAAGTGTGATTATGACACTCACCATTGAAACCTTCTTAGAGCACATGGTGATGTTTATTTGCCATCCAACATATCCATAAGGTCATATAGACTTGGATGAAGAAAAAAAATAAAAAATGTCAACTTTATTCAAAACTTTTGTGGCCCTCGTGAAGTTTTCAATTGTGTGTGTTCAATTCCCACCTTGTGTTCCAATTGAGCATTTGATTTACCTTATTTTTAGGCTCATATTCGACGATGATCTAGAAAAATGGATGAACGACATCAATAAAATCCATACATCACAGTGGGCCTCATAGAGCCCCGTCGGACCAGATTCAATCCAGACAGGGTAGGACACTATCTGCTTGCCTTAAAGGGTTGGGACACGATCTGTGAGTGATTTTATAAAGGAAAGATAGGCTAGCTCGCTTTGCTGATGCTGGATTGCTTTGCTCGTCTTTCTCACTTCTCACGTACGCATTCTTATCTCGTTCACACGTTGCAGTTTCTGGATGCTCGCCATTCGCACGCGCCTGGGTGTTAGAATAGCCTCTCATCAGAATGGCCGGTTTATTACCTGACCAACAAACATGACCAGTTCGCTTGGGAAGGTGTTGGTTCCTACAAATTAATCAATGATCAGTTCACATATGTCCCAAATAGTGAGTGGTTCAGATTGAATTTCGGGTCAGTGGGGCTTGTCATAATGACCGGTTTGGATTTAAGACACGTATTCTTAGCATCATGGAATTGAATTCGCACGAGTATTCCGAGCAAGCGCGTATGTCTCTTAAGCTCGACTAGTTTTAAAGCAATGGGAAAGTTCCTCGACAAAGTTAAGAAGGCGATTCGCGGGAAGGGTGCCAACATACGCACGCGTATGCGATCTGTACCGTGCAGATGGGGAAAACAATAAGAAAAGCATGATAAAAAAGATCAGGCGGGCCAATCAGAAGGTGGTGCACAAGTGACTTAGAAAGATGGACGGATGACCCCAACCCGGTGAGGTCACAAGGTGGTGGTAGGTTTTTAATGGTCAATAACCACTATTTCCTTTGGTGTGGTCCACCTAAAAATTTAATCTTCTTCATGTTTGGAATTATGCCCTAAAATAAGCTGAGAAGACATATGTACGGTGTGGATATACAATTCATGTATCAAGGTGGGCCCTACTCTCAGGGTCGCACCCACATCGCTGGTTGGGAGCGGGAGCCAAGTCGTGCTCGTGGAACACAGTACCCCATCCCTGTGGCCTGTACCAACAGCCAAGGAATCACAGCACTAATAATAACAATAATAATTGTGGCCGAGCACAAAAGCCAAGCAAGTCTTTATATCAGTTGTCCCACGCATAGTTGGAATCAATGTAAAACTGAGAGTATGACCCAACTTTAATATATAGCCGTGGGCCCACATAGTGAGTGGATTAACCTGTTTTTTCAAGAAAGGTGATTTTAGCAGGTATTCATGATTGGTTGTAATAATTTTTCAAGGTACTGATCATTACCTAACAGTTGCCATGTTTGTACGAAGGCTGACACATGCCACAATTATAAGTGTCAATTGCATGCGGAGTGCAAGACCAGACATTTCCATCAGGTGAGTTAGCTACATTCTGGCTTTTCTTAGCCTGATTTGGACCATTCATTTTTCGATGAATATTTAATGGCACATATATACATTATTTTAAAAATCAAATGTTAGTATCATCAGCGGAACATTGAGATGCAATCCAACAGTGGAAACTGGCCACTGTACGTTAACATGACAGGTGTACTTTACCCTATCAAAACCCCTGACACTGTTTAGTTCTACCCACAAAATCAGGCCATTTTATTCCCTAAGTAGGCCACAACATGCAAAACAGATGGATGGATAAAAAACCATTTCCATTGCCAGCTGTAGGTTTGATTTTCGAGTCAGGAAATATAAGAATTATTTCAAAGTAAATGGAAAGCTGAGATCTAGCACACATGTGCCATATTCTCTAGTGTTCCTGCACGTGGATAGACTGGGCTCTGCAAAGTGCCTGTAGCGTGTGGTGTGTACAGTACTCATCTGTCATACGCACAAGGTTGTTGATTTGTAGTGCATTGTTACACCTGAAAAACAAAATGGGGGGAAAACAAGTGCGGCTCCGAAACGGGTCCTGTGCCCCAATCCGGTCCAAAGCTAGCCTTGGTTTCAAAACATTGTGTCAACACATGGGCTAGGGTGCTATGAATTGCCTTTTCAATGTATTCTTATGCAAGTCACCCCATAGATCGCTCAATGTCATCTTATCATCATTAGACATGAATCTCCTTAATGTTGTGGGATTTGTTTCGATCATATATTAGATGTGGGACCACGCAAAGTATATTTGAAATTTATTTGATAGAGTACCTACTTAATTATGACATGCCCAATTAAATTCCACTTCATTGGGACACAAGGATAGGTCATATCCTTGTTGATGAGTCACCAGGTAATCCATATCCATTGTTATTGGGCGTGGGTTGGCCGGTGATAGAATCACTAAGAATATTCCTGATAACCCCAATAGTGGGATTTGATTATGCCACAAGACACGAACACGGATGGGCCCACACAAGGTATGTTTGAAAGGGAAATATATCGCATGGTCCCACACACCACTAACCTCGGTAATGTGTTGATGTGGCAAAATTCTATGTGCGCTAAGATAATGTAGGTGTTATATCATCCATTTTGCGAGATCATTTTAGAGCATGAGTCCAAAAATGAGGCAGATCAAATCTTATTGGACTATAACACAAAAGGCAACGGGAACAAGAACTTGAAGCCTTGGAGGTTTTGCACCAAGCTAATATTTGTGTTTAAGGACACTATCTGCTTGCCTTAAAGGGGTGGGACACGATCTGTGAGTGATTTTATAAAGGAAAGATAGGCTAGCTCGCTTTGCTGATGCTGGATTGCTTTGCTCGTCTTTCTCACTTCTCACGTATGCATTCTTATCTCGTTCACACGTTGCAGTTTCTGGATGCTCGCCATTCGCACGCGCCTGGGTGTTAGAATAGCCTCTCATCAGAATGGCCAGTTTATTACCTGACCAACAAACATGACCAATTCGCTTGGGAAGGTGTTGGTTCCTACAAATTAATCAATGATCAGTTCACATATGTCCCAAATAGTGAGTGGATCAGATTGAATTTCGGGTCGGTGTTGCTTGTCATAATGACCGGTTTGGATTTAAGACACGTATTCTTAGCATCATGGAATTGAATTCGCACGAGTACTCCGAGCAAGCGCGTATGTCTCTTAAGCTCGACTAGTTTTAAAGCAATGGGAAAGTTCCCTGACTAAGTTAAGAAGGCGATTCCCGGGACAGGTGCCAACATACGCACGCTTATGCGATCTGTACCGTACAGATGAGGAAAACAATAAGAAAAGCATGATAAAAAAGATTAGGCGGGCCAATCAGAAGGTGGTGCACAAGTGAATTAGAAAGATGGACGGATGACCCCAACCCGGTGAGGTCACACGGGTGGTGGTAGGTTTTTAATGGTCAATAACCACTATTTCCTTTGGTGTGGTCCACCTAAAAATTAATCTTCTTCATGTTTGGAATTACGCCCTAAAATAAGCTGAGAAAACATATGTACGGCATGGATATACAATTCATGTATCAAGGTGGGCCCTACTCTCAGGGTCGCACCCACATTGTTGGTTGGGAGTGGGAGCCAAGTCGCGCTCGTGGAACACAGTACCCCATCCCCGTGGCCTGTACCAACACCCAAGGAATCACAGTACTAATAATAATAATAATAATTGTGGCCGACCACAAAAGCCAAGCAAGTTTTTACATCAGTTGTCCCACGCATAGTTGGAATCAATGTAAAACTGAGAGTATGACCCAACTTTAATATATAGCCGTGGGCCCACATAGTGAGTGGATTAACCTGTATTTTCAAGAATGGTGATTTTAGCAGGTATTCATGATTGGTTGTAATAATTTTTCAAGGTACTGATCATTACCTAACAGTTGCCATGTTTGTAAGAAGGCTGACACGATGCCACAATTATAAGTGTCAATTGCATGCGGAGTGCAAGACCAGACATTTCCATCAGGTGAGTTAGCTACATTTTGGCTTTTCTTAGCCTGATTTGGACCATTCATTTTTCGATGAATATTTAATGGCACATATATACATTATTTTAAAAATCAAATGTTAGTGTCATCAGCGGAACATAGAGATGCAATCCAACGGTGGAAACTGGCCACTGTTAGTTAACATGACAGGTGTACCGTACCCTATCAAAACCCCTAACACTGTTTAGTTCTACCCACAAAATCAGGCCATTTTATTCCCTAAGTAGGCCACAGCATGCAAACCAGCTATGGATGGATAAAAAACCATTTCCATTGCCGGCTGTAGGTTTGATTTTCGAGTCAGGAAATATAAGAATTATTTCAAAGTAAATGGAAAGCTGAGATCTAGCACACATGTGCCATATTCTCTAGTGTTCCTGCACGTGGATAGACTGGGCTCTGCAAAGTGCCTGTAGCGTGTGATGTGTACAGTACTCATCTGTCATACGCACAAGGTTGTAGATTTGTAGTGCATTGTTACACCTGAAAAACAAAATGGGGATGAAACAAGTGCGGCTCCGAAACGGGTCCTGTGCCCCAATCCGGTCCAAAGCTGGCCTTGGTTTCAAAACATTGTGTCAACACATGGGCTAGGGTGCTATGAATTGCCTTTTCAATGTATTCTTATGCAAGTCACCCCATAGATCGCTCAATGTCATCTTATCATCATTAGACATGAATCTCCTTAATGTTGTGGGATTTGTTTCGATCATATATTAGATGTGGGACCACGCAAAGTATATTACGTACTTAATTATGACATGCCCAATTAAATTCCACTTCATTGGGACACAAGGATAGGTCATATCCTTGTTGATGAGTCACCAATTAATCCATTTCCATTGTTATTGGGCGTGGGTTGGCCAGTGATAGAATCACTAAGAATATTCCTAATAACCCCAATAGTGGGATTTGATTATGCCACAAGACACAAACACCGATGGGCCCACACAAGGTATGTTTGAAAGGGAAATATATCGCATGGTGTCCCACACACCACTAACCTCGGTAATGTGTTGATGTGGCAAAATTCTATGTGCGCTAAGATAATGTAGGTGTTATATCATCTATTTTGTGAGATCATTTTAGAGCATAGGTCCAAAAATGAGGCAGATCAAATCTTATGTGGACTATAACACAAGGCAACGGGAACAAGAACTTCTTGAAGCCTTGGAGGTTTTGCACCAAATTAATATTTGTGTTTTCCCATCATCTAGTTGAGATTTGAATATGGTAATTTTTGAGCTTATGTTCTAAAATGATCATTGTATTGGGGCCCGTAGAACATTACCACGTCAACACATCACTGAGGTTAGTGGTGGCACGTACACCTCGAGAAATGGACTGTATCTTGCCCTTACCTAGAAAAAAAATCAGTCCAAAGACTTTATGGGGTTCACGATGATGTATGTCTATTATCTACGAGTTTGTCCAATTTTTTCAAATTATTTTAGGGTATGAACCCAAAAATGAGTCCATTCTAAGACTTGAACAGACTACAAAGGAATCAATTTTGATTATGACACCCACCATTGAAACCTTTCTAGAGCCCACCGTGATGTTTATTTGTCATCCAACATGGTCATAAGGTCACATAGACTTGGATGAATTTTTTATTTTTTATTTTAAAAAAAAAAAAAGACAAATGTCAACTCTATTCAAAACTTTTGTAGCCCTCAAAAAGTTTTTTATGGTGTGTGTTCAATCTCCACTTTGTGTTCCAGTTGAGCATTTGATCTACCTTATTTTGAGGCTCATATCCTACAGCATGAATAAAACCCATACATCACAGTGGGCCTCATAAAGCCCCGTCAGGACCAGATTCAATCTAGGCAGGGTAAGATAGGTTCTGCTTGCTTGATGTAAAGCGGGTTGCAGACAGTTTCATGGCCAAGATAGATCAGAAAAGGCCCGGTCAATGACAGAAGTGATACGAACCATCGGACCTTAGATCAGGCGTATTTCGCAATCTGAAATGAGTTATCTGACATAAAATATATGATTTTGGAGTAGAACGAGCTACTTTAGCCAACCAACCCTGCTATGCCAGGTTACGACGCCCAGAATTGCGAAAAACCCCTGGATCGACGGTCTTTTCCCTGTTTTAATTTCGTTTTTACTATAAATAGTAAGTTTTAGTTTGATTATAACTCTTCATCCGTCGGGCTTTAGGAGTTGCGCCCAACATGAAAAGAGCTTAGAATAATTAGGAGAATGGTTTGGTGAAGCCAAATAAGACACTTATTTTTTAGCCCAAAACCTTGCACGACATCACGACCGTCTATAAATAGTAAGTTTACTATTTATAGTAAGTCACGAATTCTAGGAGTTCTAGTTGTAGTTTATTCTGATTTCTTTCCCATTGCTTGGTATCTCTATTTAAAAGGTTGTGAACTCATTTTTATTCATTAATTAATCAATTTTAAATTTATTAGAATTTATTTCTATTTTCTGCTTTATTTCCTCGTGGATTCGAGAAATCTCTGTGAGGAGTCCAGAGAAGATCTGTGGATTCAGAATAGTTATCCTCTTGAGGAAGACGGTGCTTGACCTCACGTCCTCCCTTGCGTCATTGCTTTAAAAGGAGTTGGTTAGGTGTTACCAGTGATCACACTTTAGTGGGTGTTGCCGTCACCATGTGGCCACATTGATAATGTGTTGTATATCCACATTGTCCATCCATATTTTCAGCCCATTTTAAGATGTGATCCTAAAACTTAAGTTGAGAAGTGGATCAAAGTACAGCAAAAAGTAGTGATTGAACACCTACCATTAAAAGCTAATTCCCATGACCCACTGTAAGCATATCTATAATGTTTATGTGAGATCAACCGGTTGATAAGGTCAACACGACCTTAATGGAGGGAATATAAAGATCATCTCGGTGCAAAACTTTTATGCCCCCAAAAAAGTTATTAATGGCCATTCACCATTTTTTCCAATCACGTGGTTCACGGGAGATTTGTGTCGATCTGCTTAAGTTTTGGGATAACATCCTAAAATAATATGAAAAAAAAAAAAAAAAAGGATAAGCAATGTGGATATATGACAAATTCATCAAGGTGGGCCCCACATAGTTACAATAACAGCCACTAAGGTGTTATCCGGGTGACAATTAACCCACTCCTATTAGGGGCGGATTAGGTGAGACACTGGCAAGAGATTGCAATCCTCTCTATTAGGCCCACCTTTGAACCCAAGACCTCGTGTTGAAACTCCTCGGAGTCTACCACCAAGGTAAGGACTTGAACCCAACTGTTAGGCCCACCTTGATGTATGTATTTTGTATTCACATGGTTCATCTTTTTTCAAATCATTTTAAGCTTAAGGCATTAATAAAGCAGATCCAATCAGATGGACCACACCATAGGAAACAATGGTGATTATACGCCCTACTATTAAAAACTTCTTAGGGCGTGCCTTAATGTTGCTATAGTGTTTATTTGCCATCCAATCTGATGATAGGGTCACATATGCTTAGATGAACTGCTATAGAAATATCAGCTTGATCAAGAACTTTTGTGGCCCATTAATGTTCAATCACCACTGCTTCCTATGGTATGGTTCACATGATAATCGGATCTTCTTCATGTTTTCTATAATGCCCTAGTAAAAACAGATGAGCCCAGATGAAGAACAAATACATCAAGATGGGCTCCACGGCAAGAGCCGCACAGTCCGGGATCTCACCTAATCCGCTCCCCTCCCATGTGCCCATTTCTGACATGTCTCCCAATCAAATCCCATCCTACCAAGTTGGCTGTAGTCTCCCAATCAAATCCCATTCTATCGATGAATTTATGAAATTGCCCTTTTGAGAGGCCCATCGTTAGAGGAAACGGATTGGCTACTCCCCCTGCCATCAGCCCCGTGGCTAGTGTTCGGTGCTCTGTGAGCCCACCATGATGTATGTATTTCATCCATTCCGTTCATCCATTTTTACAGATAATTTTAGGGCTTTCTACTAAAAATGAGAGGGATATAAACCTCAGGTGAACCACACTACAAGAAAACAATAGTGATTGGATATCCACCATTTAAATGCTCCTAAGGCCCACTGCACTGTTTATTTGACATCCAATATGTTTATTAGGTCATACAGACCCAGATTAAGGGAAATAACAAATATAAGCTTGATCCAAAACTTTTATGGCCCCCAAAAACTTTTAATGGACGATGTTCATTCAACACTGTTTTTTGTAATGTGGTCCTCTTGATATTGGGATATACCTCATTTTTGGTCTGATACTATAAAATGATCTAGAAAAATAAATGGACAGCATGGATGAAACACATAAATCATGGCGGGCCCACAGAGCACCGACCACTAGCCAATGGCTGGTGGCAGGGGGAGTAGCCAATCTGTTTCCATCATTAGACGAGGTGGAGGGTATTTTGGTCAAGTAGAGTTCGTGGTCAAGATCAAGGCACTTTCCAGGCATCTTTGTCGGTTCATGAAAGATAAGGACCGGACATTGAGACTCCAGTTGCGAGCCGAGGGCTATTTCAATTTCTAGGAAGATTCCTCGCATAAAAAGATAAAAGGATGATGGTGATAGTTCACTGCCACCTTTTACTTCCTTTAGTAGATGTATCCATGCACATCAATTCACACCGTCCAAATTATCGGCCCCATCATAAGATAGAGTTTAACCCAAAAAGCAATATACTAAAAGAGTGGAAACCAAAAATCACAAGGCCGGCAATTTGTCATCTGAGATAAAATGATCAGTAGCCCAAATCTAGTAAGCAATTAGATGATCGGGATTGATTGATTCCTTATAGATGATATGGATTCTGATAATGTGGCCCATTTGATCTGTCCAGACATCCATACATATATGCCAAGTGTTAAAAAGGAGGAGATACCACAACTTAAAAACAATATTGATGAACTATCACGGATGCTGTCGCCTTATCAATAATTTCCCAAAGCCAAGTTAGAGAGGAATCTTCTTTCTTCAAAAAAACAAAAATGAGAAGTGCACCCGCGCGAGTGTACGCTTTTTGGGACTTGAATTCTCACATACGTGGCAACATAGAAAACACGTGTGAGATCTGATTCACTCATACCACTTGTTACGTGAAGATCCGAGCTCCTTCAAATCCGAGGAGCTACATCACCTTAATCCGGCCGGATGCATAAGAGCTAGTCCGTAATAGATAATGCTACCAGAGGAAGGGAAGATTCTCGGTTCGGCCACAGTCGGGCTCCCGCTCCGAGGCAGGTAGTCGGTTCGGAGTAATCTAAGATGGACTGTCGGTATGAAACTCAGACCGAAGATCACTTCAGGCCGTCCCGACCATTTTTCGTGTCTGCTTAAGGTAGTTTCTTAGTTTAGCGCATAGGGCGTCCATGTCCCACTTCGGCCTTGGCTCGGGTCATCTGGCGGATAATATCTCCACGATCACAGTATCCCCAGATTACGGATAATATCTCCACAATCCCAGTATCTCACTGATTGAGTGAATCATGCCGAGATTAACGGATCCAGACCGTCCGATAATCAGGTATAAATACAATGAAACTCCATTGCTACAGGTACGCAACATCTCACACCCTCTCTCTACAATCAACTTATACCCAAATTCCCTTGACCCAACTTAGGCATCGGAGGGTCCCCCGGCTTATCCAGGATCTCCTTTGCTAACCCTTTGTGCAGGACCAAGGTTCCTTGGAGGATCGCCGTGCCAAGTGGAGGGTGGTCCAGATTTTGTCATCAACATTTTTGGCGCCGTCTGTGGGAATTCGATACGAAAGGTCAAGTTCCTACTCTTAAGCATAATGGCAAGAGGAAAGAAGAAAGTGGTAGTTGTGGAACCGGAGCAAAATGAGCAGACTCATTCCTCTTCGCTACTTCACGCCGAATCAGCACTAGGGCCTTCCCAGCGTTCCTGCAATCGGGCAAGTAAGTATCAAGCTATGCAAAGCGAGATACAAGTCCTGCGTGATGAAATTAACCAGATGAAGCAGCGGCAGGAGCCGCAACCACATCCCGCTCAGAAAAACCATGTTCCTAAACTGGCTGGTCCGGTTGTGGAAGCCCATTCTGTGCCGAGGAGTATGATACCCAAGGGGCCTCCACATCAACCCTCTCGGGCGCCGGCTTCTATTCAGAATCCTCCCCCGACCCAAATCGGTGTTTCTGCTCGGAACACAGCGACTCGAGCTCCGACAAATGTCTCGGTCACCTTTGCCTTGACACCTACAAATCTCCGCCACGAACTAGAACGGAGGAGGGGAAGGAGAACTCCTGAAATAGAAAACACCCAGGAGATAATAGCTGAGAACAAAGATCCTTAGGAAACACGGTTCGTGGAGCTCAACAACAAAATTCTGACAGTAGAAAAGAAGCAGCAGTCGTCGTCAGTTTCCACCGTCGTTCAGGCGATGATGGAAGAGACCGAACCTCCCTTTACTCGGTAATCATGAGCGAGGTGATGCCACAGAGGTTCCGGATACCTCCCGTCACCAATAATCTGGGTCTGGTAACCATCCAAGCTTGTGGAAGCTTATCGTTCGTGGATGCAAATCCAAAAAGCAACAGATGCGATGATGTGCAGGGGTTCTCGATCACACTCACAAGAAGAGGTTTCTGGACGAGTACATATTCACTCAATTACACTCCATTCCTTCAGGACTTGGTACCGTCAACGAACTCATTCCATTGTCCTTCCAGAACTTAGCCTTACCAGTTCATAAGTGGTAAGAAGAGCCGGAAGCCGAAGACTCATCGTTCACCATCAAGCAAGAGCCTAAGGAGTCGCTGAAGGACTACATCGTTCGCTTCAATGAGGAAGCGTTACAAGGGAGGACTACGACGACAAGATGGCACTCTCTGCCGTGTTCGGTGGTCTGAAAGAGGGAAGGTTCACCTTCTCTATTGGGAAGAATCGCCAAAGACGTTAGCTAACCTTATCGCCAGAGCTCGAAAGTATACTAATGCCGATGAATTCTACAACGCCTACAAGAATGTTCAAGTGACAGAGCCGACTGGCAAGGGGAAGAAACCAAGGAACGAAGAACCTCACCCATCCAGCAAGCAAAGACAACAAATATGCCAACCCTGTAGCTCCTCGCGATCGTCGTCCGAGCAGAAAACCAAAGGAAAAGTTCCATTCCTACACTCCCTTCAACACATCTACCGAGTAAATTCTACTGGACATCAGAGGGCACAAACTTCTGAACTGGCCTGTCTATATGAAGTCGACCCCAATCATCGAGACAAGCGCAAGTATTGCCGCTTCCATCGGGATCACGCCACAACACAGTCGACTACGACCTCAAAGATGAGATTGAGACCCTTATTCGGAAGGGTCACCTGCGTCGATATACTAAGAAGAAAGAATGGCTCGGAAAGAAGAGCGAGAGCAGCCCAACAACCCCCCCAAAAGAGCCATCTGAAATCCGCACCATTTTCGGTGGCTCGTCTAGTGGAGGAGACTCAAACCAGGCTCGAAAAGCCCACTCTCAGAAGTCCGATCCGGAGCACTACGTCCACCTGACCGAGCATCCTAGCAAGAAACTTCGGATCAGCCCGTGCAGTCTAACCTTCATGGAAGATGATGCGCGCAGAATCCAGCACCCGCACGACGACGCCCTGGTGGTTACTATGACCATAACAAACCACGAAGTGTACCACATCTTGGTCGACACCGGAAGCTCGGCCGACGTAATCTACTCCGAAGCCTTTGAAAGAATAGGGATTCCAAGGTCACATCTCAGCCCTGTGAAGACCCCCTGCACAAATTTGCCAGAGAAAGGGTAATCTCTGAACTAGCTATCTCCTCTCCGTGACTGCGGGAGAAGGACAACATCAAGCCACCCTCATGGTGGACTTCCTTGTTGTCAATGTGCCATTAGTGCACAACGTCATTCTGAGCAGACCTTCCCTCAATGCAATGAGGGCAGTCGTTTCACCTATCATCTAATGATGAAGTTCCCCACCGAGGGCGGAACAGGATACCTCCGAGGCGATCAGCGCGAAGCTCGAAGATGTCATGCTATAGCAGTGAAGAAATAGTCCGTGAAAACAAGCAAATCATTGTCAACGTCCTAGATCCAGAGGACCTGCAAGGGACTCATCTGTGGAAGACCTGGAGAAAGTACCGCTCGATGAAGCAAACCCGAGCAAGACTGTTCAGCTCGGAATGTCATAAGTCTTGAACAGCGATCTGAAATGTTGACTTCTTATAGCAACATAAGGATGTCTTCGCATGGTCGCATAGGAACATGCCCGGGATCTCCCCGGATGTTATCGTACACAGGCTAAATATGGACCCAGATCACAAACCGTGAACGTTATATCCACGAAAGTTCTACTAGGCATCCCTCATAATCAGGGGAAAAGCCAATAGACTCTCCGACTCCCGACAAAGGAGTCGGTTCGTCGAGCCGACTGACGGATAAATTAAAAGTTGCTCGCCAATCGTGAGATGAGCCGATTCCCTAGGGATCCGGACTTAACAATGTCAATATCATAAAGTTCAAAATTCTACGAGATGACATTGAAATGAACTAACCCGTCAAGGAGTCGGCTCGGCAATGCCTCGGAACGAACTAACCTATCAACAAATCAGTCCAACAATCAACAATCATCATCTAAGAACCAACTACGGATTGATATAAAAAAATAATAATAATAAAATCATCATCCATACGCCCCCTCCGAAGGGTCAAAAATTATCATCCATCATTCATCAAAACGATTAAGTTTAAAATAAATATAAATAAAAAATAAAAATAAAAACATGTTCACACCCAAGTATAGGGTTGTGTTGTGATGTAGTAATAAACCGGTGAGACCAAGGTCGAATCCACAGGGACTAAAACCTGTACGTAATCTGAAAATAAGTAGACCTAGAACTAGACTAAGATGAAATCTAAATCGATTGTAATTTGAGGAATAATTATCTAAAAACTTAAAGAATTCAGGGAATGAAAACTAAGGAATCAGAGGATCCACTTATAGAGATCAGGGAGATCTTATGCCTGCTTCAAAAACTCAACTGGACTTAGAGTCCATCTTCATCCAGTTGAAGGGTGTACCATGAAAATCAAACTGAACTTCCTTTAATATAGTTTTCAAGAGATGAAAGGTATATGAATTAGAATGAATTCCATCACCAAACCATGCCCATGAGACAAAGTAAACAAAAGAATAAACTAATTAACAACCAATCAGAGGATTATGAAGTTATGAAGTGGACCGTCATCCGACCATGCCCAGGAGACGATGGTGAACAATAGGGTTTCCTGACGTCATAAACATAAAGGAAAGAACATGCTCAAAGCTATCACAGACCCCTTGTAATTTAGTCACAACAGACCATTAAAAACTAAAACATTCCCTTAAAATCAAACTAATATCAAATTCAATTTAGTGTAAATAAAAAGCACAAGAAAAAAGTCCTCCCATCACGCTACAAGCTTCACCTGTTAGCCCTAGCTAAGAGGTTTAGCCCAACATGATTGGGCTAGATCTCTCAAATAATAATAAATAAATAAAATAATAAAAAATTAAAACTCTAAAGAACAAACTCTCTATCTGTGACGTTCTCTGACTTCAAGCACTCCTTCGAAAATTTAATGCCCCTCTCTCTCACTCTCTCTATCTCTTTATAGTTGTGAAGGTCGGTTAAAAAACTTCCTGCATAAGTTTCTTTTACGCACAACAAAGAGGCGGTGATCTATGCATAAAGAGGTGTGTAGACTGTGTTTGCGCTGATTGATCGGTGGGGCCGATTATTGAAGTTAATGGAGAAATCCACTTCGTTCATTAGATGCGTGGCGAAAAACTAGTTGGGAAAGGATGGTTCTTAACTGATTTCGGTGTAGTCCACAGAGTTCTTCTTGCACCGTTCATCTTTCTTTTGAACGGTTGAAAACCAATATTCATTGTCTTCTTCAATTCTCTCACCTACGCTTTGATGAGAGGGACTGTGGGCTCCTGATGGACAGTCTGGATCAGACCAAGGATCTGTCTAGCTGGGCCCAAGTCTTTCATCACAAAAGACTTGCCCAACTCCTGTTTCAGCCTATCGATCTTCTTGATGTCTTTTCCCATGATGAGCATGTCATCAACATATAACAGTAGAACTAATAAATCACCATCTGAGAACTTGCACGTGAACACACAGTGGTCCGACTCCATTCTGTCATACCCATGTTTTAACATAAACGAGTCGAACTTCTTGTACCATTGCCGTAAAGCTTGTTTCAGCCCATACAAGCTCTTCCTCAGCCTACACACCATATGCTCTTTGCCCTTGACTTCAAACCCCTCTGGTTGGTGCATGTAGATCTCTTCTTCCAAGTTACCATGGAGAAAGGCAGTTTTAACATCTAACTGCTCTATCTCCAGATCCATGCAAGCCGCCAACCCAAGCAACACCCGTATGGATGTCATCTTCACCACTGGTGAGAATATCTCCTCGAAGTCTATGCCTTTCCTCTAACCAAACCCTTTCACCACAAGTCTGGCCTTGAACCTCGTCTGTGAATTCTTCTGCTCAATCTTCTTTCTGAACACCCACTTCTTGCTCAGAGCTTTCTTGTCCTTAGGCAGTTTCACCATATCATAGGTGTGGTTCTTATGCAAGGATTTCATCTCCTCTTGCATAGCTTTCAACCACTCCCTCTTATGCTCACCGGCTAGGGCCTCGGAATAATCTTCTGGCTCTCCCCCATCAGTGAGCATAATGTACTCATGCGGCGAGTACCTTTTGCACGGCTGTCTATCCCTAGATGACCTCCACACATGTGGCTCAACAGGTGGATCAAATGGGGGTTGCTCCCCTGGTCCATCTTCTGAAGGAACTCCCTCGTCCTCTGCACCTTGTTGTACTCCCCCGTCATCATGCACCACGGGAGGTATAATCAGATCCATGTCCTCTAGCTCACCTAAACTAGGCTGATTCTTCTCTGGCTTACTAATATCTTCTATACACTGATCTTCAAAGAAAACCACATCTTTGATCCTTACGAGCTTCTTCTCGGTCGGATCCCATAACCTGTAACCGAACTTTTCATCACCATACCCTAAGAACATGTTCACTCCCCAAGTGCAGGGTTGTGATGTAGTAATAAACTCGTTAAGACCGAGGTCGAATCCCAAAGGACTGAAACATGTACGTTATCTGAAACTAAGCAGAACTAGAACTAGACTAAGATGAAATCTAAACTGAATGAAATTTAGAGAATAATGGTGGAATAATTATCTAAAACGTAGAGAAATTCAGAGGTAGGAAACTGGAGATTCAGAGGATCCACTTGTAGAGATCAGGGCGATCCTACGCCTGCTTCAAGAATCATGGAAATTAAACTGAATTTACTTGATATAGTTTTCAAAAGATGAAAGGTATATGAATTAAAATGGATTCCATCACCAAACCATGCCCAGGAGACAAAGTAAACAATAGAATTAAACTAATTACCAACCAATCAACAATGTATGAAAGTTAGGAAGGGTACCGTCATCTGACCATGCCCAGGAGACAATGGTGAACAACAGGGCTTCTTGACGTCATAAACACAAAGGAAAGGAAGATGCTCAAAGCTATCGCAGATCCATTGTAATTTTAGTCACAACAGACCATTAAAAACTAAAAACATTCCCATTAATAAACTAAAATCAACATCAGTTCAGTCTTAAACAAAAGGCACAAGCAACAGGTCCTCCCATCAAGCTACAAGCTTCACCTCTTATTCCCTAGCTAAGAGGTTTAGCCCATTACAGACATGATGAGGCTAAATCCAAAATAAACAAAAAGAAAAGGAAAGACAGAGAAAAACAAACAACTCCCTCTTTCCCTCTACTCCACGTCCAGCCCCAAGCCCCCAGAAATTCTCAGCGTAGATGCCCTCTCTCCTCTCTCCCAGCTTTCTTTATAGACAAGTCCAAGTTGGCTGGGATGGAGAGACCGTTTACAAGCTTCATTCGACGTTTTACGTACACTAGATTCAGAAATCTCCTTGTGCGGGATTGTTTACGCATCCACAAACAGCGCGACCAAAATCCTACTTCCCTTGCTTGCTTTCTCAAAGGATAATGTCCCTTGGGACGTTTTGGGCAGGTCTACATGATGGACGGTGTAGATCAGCCATCTGATCGTCATCAAAATCACACCACAGACCTCAAAAGGCAAGCTGTGTTCCGACGCAAAACAGGGGGTGTGCGCTGATCGCACTGCGACGCTGGTGGGGTTCACTCCGATGATATTTTGATACATCCGATCCGTCCATTGGATGTAGGACAAAATTTCGGTCAAGCATGAATGTTTTGGTTGTCCGTTGATGTGGCCCACCTAATGTTTAGCTCTGTCGTCCATTAGATGTTTGGACAGCTGAAATCCCATCCTCTGTGTTTCTTCAAATTCCGTCAGCTAGGCTTTGGTAAGCTGGGCCGTGGGAATCTAATGAATGGTGTGGATTACCCTTTTGGGCAGTGGGTGGGGCCCACAACTGCGAACCAGGTGGTCAGCTGCGAACGCTGCAACGGCAGTTGCCATTTTTGAAACGAGTTCAAGTCAGAGTCGGTTTGACCCGACTTGAGTTGTGGCACACCTCCACTGTATTTGTGCCCTATACACACACCATGCAAGGTGTAGTCCATGTTGATATTTTTGAGAGATCCGTTCCATCCATACATTTTATCACCTCATTTAATGGGTCAAGCCCAAGTTTGAAGCATTTCCAGATCTCAGGTGGGCCCCAAATCACATATTCATGGGCTGATCTGTTCATTGGGCCACTTCTACAGGGTTTCAGTATCTGAAATTTGATATGTATGGTTAATTTATGGTCCCTGAGCCATGTATGAAGTTTCGAGCCGATCAGATGGTGGGAACCCTGTGATCTTGCATTCTGGACGTTTTTTCAGGCCTGTTTGAAGTGAGTGGCTGGAATTTCCTGATCTCTGGTATGTCAATCCTCGATCTTGGTCCCATGGAGTTCCGTCCAATGCCTTGGTAATTTCAGAGCGTTAATTTCAAGCTTTTAGCAT
>JAJHSJ010000002.1:117923615-118129168 GCA_021015155.1 Magnolia officinalis
CTAATCTCTGATTCACAGACATTTGTTTGCCAAAATAGGACAGTTGGAGATTTTCCATTTTCACACCAATACTCCCTGGTCAGTCACTAATCTTTGTTTGAATTTCTTTTTCTTTATTTATTTACATCACCGTCATCCATCATCCTAGCCTCATCCCACCACAGAAATAACAGGAAAATAGATGAAATACCCCAAGCTTATGAACTCCGTAATGTTGACATCGGGTGCAAGAACAAGCTATCATGAGGTGGGTCCAATTGCACAGTTGCTCTAGCCTAAAATCAGGCTGGTCAGCTCATCAGATGCATCAAAATGTTAGAAACAGGTAGTCTTCTTGGGAATATATAGGCTTAGAGAAAAGAAACTCAAGGCTGGAGATTTTCTAGCCTTGAAGACGTGAGGCTTACAAAGTTGAGCAAGAATACCAATGGCTACCAGAAAACATCCACCAGCAAATGTAATAGATAGCATTCGCAACGATGAAGAGCTCCTCTGCCACAAAATAAAACAGCCATCTAAAGATCAGATGCTGATGTTAACAATGCATATTTTTTCAATGTCATTATACAGGTTCACACCACTCATCTCAATGCTCAAACCTTAAGAAGAAGAATAAGAAGAAGAAGAAGGGAACTTCAATACCTTACTCTTTGATAATTTTGAAATTTCTGAAACCAACCCAGATGAGAGCTGTTTGTTAGGGAGGGTGTACAGATCTTCATAATATAAATCCAGAATTTTAGCCAATCCAACCTGCAAAAATCATGAGTTAGCATTAAATCCAACAAACAACACATTAAGGCCCTGTTTGGACAGTTGCATTAGAGAGTATCTGGGGGGATTGAATTCAAAAAAACATAATTATTACCCATGGCAGGGGTTGTCCCCTGTTACCATGGGATAAGCTAAATTCCATGCTTTATTTGTAATGTGGTGGTACATTGAATAGATATACTCACCATCATTTGAAACTATTTAGAATAGCACACATGTGTTACATCTAAATCGTTCATTTGTTTTGTAACCCCATTTTATGGAATAGGCCTAAAAATTAGGTAAATCCAAAACTTACGTGGCCCCAAAGAAGTTTTCAACAATAAGTATTAAATCCCCATTGCTTTCTATGGTGGGGTCCACTAGAGCTTTAGATCTACCTGATTTTTTCACCCCTGCTCTAAAATGATCTCGAAAAATGGGTGGACGGTTTGGATATAGCCCACACATCATGGTGGGACCTACACAACTTGCTAACATTGAATGAAATTGGCACGAGGACCAATGCAATTCCAGCTAATCTACTTCCAAGCTTTTCCAAACATGGAGTGGAATTGGCACATGACCAGATGCAATTCCATCCCCCCTAATACTCTCTAATGCAACTGTCCAAACAGGGCCTAAGCTTTCATGAGACTTCAATCTTTTGAAATAACATTTTATTTGCAAAAGAACCATGCAAAAGTTTATAAACTGAGCTGAAGTCTCTCAACAACACTTGTTCAAAATTCACAACATGATGCATAGCAGACAACAAATTTCCACCTTTGACCACTAAAAACACAATGCTAGAATTCTTTTTTATAGGTTTAAAAAAATGCCAACATTCTCTTGAATAGTTGCACAGTGCATAAAGCAAAGCAACAACAGACTTAGGTGTGGGAGTCGGGAAGTGTCTACTTCAAAATGTTATCAAGTATCAGCATCTAGGAAGTGGGAGCAGGAGCAGGAATTTGAAGCGTGACTCAAAGTGGGAAGAGCACCTGGTTAGAACTCAGAAGAATCGTGCAACTAAGCCCTCTTCAAATAGTTACTACTGACATCTACAATGACATAATGAACATTTGAATTGCCTGATTTGTCGACCACATAAATTTTTAGAAAGCTACTTCAATCATGCATAGGTGCAACATGCCTTTCGTGTTTGTTTGCCAACTATTACAATAATCCCAAATCATGTGCGTGTGATCATGTACATGCTAGATGATAAAAAATCAGATCACAGTAATAAATGAACCTTTTTTGCACGTATCATGCTATGAGGCAGCACTACCAAAAAGAAAAGTCACATCGAACGCCTTAGCTATTGAACTGATCGAGGTGCTCATGTGGTTTTATGTATATGTGAAAGTTCACATGCAGCCCCATCTTTCTCACCAATTGTGTCACGTGTGTTGGACAGCTGACCCATGCAAAAGGTCAAACACAGATCACCTGATGACAAAATAACGTTGGGCAACTCACTAGGCAGGCCACACCAGAAAAATCAATGAAAACCAATGATTTGACTCAATGTACAGGTTTGACAAAGTTCCCATTGACATTTCCAGTTACTTTTCAAAAAGCATAAATAAAAATGTAACATGGAAATGTCCATGGGAACTTCAAAACATCCCATATTGTCTTCTATTCTACTTGAAAATCTCTATTTTCTCGTTGAACATTGTTAATGCAACAGTCCCTTTGGCCACTATTTAAATATATGGGACTGTTTAGCACCCAAACCGTACATTTGGCCATTGAGTTAAAATCCACTCATCAGGCAAGTCACCGCGTATAAGAACAACAGGCAGTTCATATATGGCCATTGAGTTATGTCCCATTTGGTTAGCAGATGGTCGATTAAAAAAGCACAACTGTCTATATTCAACTAATCTAGGACCTCTTTTATATTCATGGATCTAGGACCTCACAACCTGAAATGATTTTTGATAATGATCCATCCACAGTGGTATAGTTCAGACCAACGGTATGGATTAGTCACCATTTGATATAAAGTAAGGTCTAAGCAAGCAAAAGGATCATGTGCCCAATGACCAAACAGTCCTCACATTAACAACAAAGCATAAGAATGAATGATCCATGTGATAGGTAAATCACAAAGATAAGTAGCAACCTAACACAAAATCCAGCAGCAATATACTCCACCTATAGAATGAACTATTGAAAGCCAAAACCAAGTCCACCTGCCCAACAATGATTGACCTAGAAAAATCAAACTGGCTTTTCATTGATTTGGCGTGTTTTTAGTAACTCCCACCAGGTTATTTACTCCATGTACTCAACTAGGTGCCTAGGTCAAAATCAGTCAATTTGGATGGGTTGTTGATTGAATGAAAAAAATTGTAATAACTCACCTTACCCCACCCCAAACATCATCCGCAGCAACAATCCTGGAGCATGTGTGGCCTACCTAATCCTCCTGTTACCTGATGAGGTACGCAATCCCATGGGTGCATCTTCTATGATTTTCTATTTTGTGTAACTACGTGGGCCACTTGATGTGTGATCTATGGGTATAAATGTGCCGGTGTCAGGTCTAAGGGGGCCCCATTTAAGATTTGGATTAGAATTTCAGACTAGACTCAGCTCATTATAATTTGGGTCCAGGTCCATATAAAAACTACATACCTCATTTTTTTAATGTGTCTCATCTGTTTATGGGAGCACCCATACATGACTCAGCTAGTAGGTATAAAATTAGAGTTGAATTTTCACACATATAATGTTCAAAACTATGCAATTGATGATAGGCAGCACGATGGTAATCCAAATTTAGGCAGTGTTTTGATTGTAGGTTATTTCGATTAAGCTACTTATGCCTCAAGTAATGGTAATCCAAATTTAGGCATGTGGGATCGGGTTTAGCTTTGGGTTTTCAAGTTTAGGTTTCGGTTTAGGTTAGGGAATTGAGATTAGGATTAGGTGTAGGTTTAGGTTTAGGGATTTGAGAATAGGTTAAGGTTTAGGTTTAGGAAATCGGGTTCGGGTTCGATCTTTTTTTGCCCAATCCATGTCAATGCATGAGAATCATGCAAAAACATAGATTTTAAGCAAAATGCATGAGGGGAATTACAACATAGATATCATGCACACGATATCACATAATGTATTGTTTGATTAACTACACATGTGCAATATTCTTGACAAGATGTACCATATGCTTGAATCTGAAATATGCAGCTCCAAT
Source organism: Magnolia officinalis (assembly GCA_021015155.1). Classification (NCBI taxonomy): domain Eukaryota; kingdom Viridiplantae; phylum Streptophyta; class Magnoliopsida; order Magnoliales; family Magnoliaceae; genus Magnolia; species Magnolia officinalis. The sequence continues at coordinate 117,927,580 of JAJHSJ010000002.1, forward strand.
CCTCCCACATGCAACATCCACCTGAAAGAATGCGCATAAGCGTCATGCTTGAGTAATCAATATAGGAATGTACAAGTAAAACCATAAAACCAGTGATACTCACTGCATTTTCAGGATCTCCTCCATAGTTGACGATCTCATTCTAAACCTCAAAGTTAGGGATCCGAGAAGTGCTATCAGATGATTGAACCCATACATATTATCTACCAAATACAATGTATTAAGAAGTTGCAATCATTGTATTTTTACAACAAATTAATAATGTTGCTAACATTTTGCTCTACCCAATGTGGTTTCTGTGAAACCACTACAATGAGATATTTCATAAAAGTTTCAGAAGAAATACTTTCAGTTTTAAGATGGTTAAGAAAACAAATACAGCAACAATACACATTCAACTAGAAAAAGGCTAAAGATTGGATGGTTTGGATCATCCAATTAATCTTGAGGATTTTTTTAAAATATGCAAGTGTTCCATACAAAATGTGGTCCACTAAATCAAGGGCTGCATTAGTAAACCATGGGCCGGGACTTAAGGTTGGTCTCGACCTGGATTTTGACTGTTTTGGGCCCGGCCGCAGGCCGTTTCTATTTAAAATTCTGATTTTCCAGGCCCATTGACACCCCTAGCGTAGTTACACAAGTGTAGGTGGAGGTGTTGTTATATATATATATATATATATATATATATATTATATATATATATATATATATATATATGAGCAATGCTCACACACAACTAGTTGGACATTGCATTTTCGTCCAACTAGCAATGCATTTAATGAAACAAGTCCCTCTTAATTGATGCAAGTAAATGCTTCCCACCGCATGCTAATTTCATTTTGGCATGGAAAAGGGGCCACGGCTTGGAAGGGCCCCATCACTATGTTAATGTAAAATCAACCCCAACCATCAGGTATGTCACCCCATGTTAGATAAAGGTCTCAATTCTCATCTCCATCCTTAGTTCAGGTCAACCACACTAGTGGAAACAGTGTACGTGAAAAGGTTAACCCACTAAACTATTTCCCATGGTGTGGGTCACATGGATCATATATGGGCCTGATTTTTGGGACCCAAGCTTACTTTTGGTGTGACATCTAATGGTTAGAATGGATTTCAGAGTTTCATTGAATCCCAACACAGAAATGGCAAGCATTGCCCACGGAGGTGGTAACCCATTGTTATTACATTTATGGGCTTCCTGAAATAACAAACTGGACTTAATTAACACTAAACATAATAAAATCTTCTTTAGACATGTATGATGCTGCTCCCTCTGTATGCCACTGCTAAAGTTTGACTAGATGGCGCACATGTTGAACGATGAGCCCTCCATCAAGTGGGCCACAATATCAGATGACCTGGCCCAAAATAGGGGTCTGCTCATCAGGCGGTCCAAGGTGTTCCAAATAAATAGATGACTACAATATTTGCCAATATTTTTCTAGCATCCATTTATTCGAAAAAAGCACACCTGTTTACAAGTATGACCTGATTTTTTCAGTGAATCTACATAGCAGAATCCACGAGACAGATGGTTCTCCTGTTTGACAGTGGGTGAAATGTGGATTAAAGCAAACTTCTTACATGTGCATCTATGCAATCTGCAATACAAGGTGGCAAAATAAAAAAGAAAAGAAAAGAGGATGGATACCAACAGGCCCCTGTTCTTGGTGACATCTACAACACAAGGTACTGGTCATAATGGACAACCACAAGGCTATAGAATAAATGTGATTATCTACTTGTTAACTTCATTTCATGTTCATTTCACACTTTCACCATAATGAATTCTTTCTCATACCCGTGCAGTGGCGTAGGATGCATGTAGAACTTGTTCCCCATTCAGATGCAAAGAGAGCATATCATTGTATCATGTCTGAAGCCATACTAGAGGGACATTGTTGAAGTTATTATCTAAGTTTAGAGGAATTCCACATTGATAAGACAGAAATAGCATACCACTTTTTAGGCAAGACTTGGTGACCTTAAGAAGGCTAAAAAATGGGAAACTGAGGCCATAAATTATCCCTTGGAATGGCTGTGAAATGCTTCTTGTTTATCCAAAACAGTTCCTCATGCCAAGTCAATTGAAATTTTCCATCAAGAAAGTGAAGAGCATGTATGCCAATCACTTTCCCTCAGACATCATTTGCACAATCTGCCATTGAAAATGTACTCACACCACATATATAGAAGAATGAGAATTTTCATTGGTTTTATTTATTAAAAAAAAAAACCTAGTCTTTCAATTTTAATAGCTTCAAGCTTCAAAGTGGATGTTATTTTAGTTTCGCAAATCTACGGAGACTCTGCAGTCTTAATTTCAATAAATTATAATGCCCAAAACTTCTAATCATTTGCATATGCAATCAAACTTCACAAACAGGAAGGCAAGACCAAGTCATAGAAAAACGAAAAAAGAAAAAAGAAAAAAGAAAAACAGTTATATTCCTCCAAAAAGAACTGACTTTCAAATTTCAATAGGGTAATTCTACGAGGCATTTCATATCAACACTTAAAAGGAAAGCATCAGCACTAAAGCAAGCATTTTCTGCAATTTTGACATCATCATTAAATCATGCTCACCACCACGACCATGATTAAAGCCCTGTCCCAGCTATTTGGTGTTGGCTTCTCATGACTGCTTGGCAGAAGTTCAACAAAATGTTGCCTCCCTGACATTAACCCTCCTTTACCAGGGTTTGGTACCACTGGCACATTGCTACTGGGCAGAGTTTTAAATTTTAATATTATGTACTTGTGTGCACGCTACATAACCAATACAAGGCGGTTCCCCGCCCACTAAAAAAAAGAAAGATGGAAGACAACTTTTCTGAAGGAACCAAAAAGTCTCTGACAAGAACAACAACGGTGGCACGGGACTGTGCTATGATAATCCATGTCATCATGCACAATTAGGAGGTTTAAAAGAAAAAGAACTAAACTTGACATTCAAAATCACAATAATGAATTATTTTTTAGAGAAAGATTGATGTAGAACATGTCACAGATACGTTCCTAGCATGGTTGGGCCAAAAGAAGGTGGACCGTAAATTGACTATAACTTTTGATCCGGGTATCGTTACGGGGCGCACAAGCTATCAATCTTTACTGAAACGGGCCATCTGAGGTGAACCGACCCACAAAGTGGGTCGCATCTGTCCGTTTCGTCAAAAAACACGCGCTTTCAGCTCAAAAACGAATTTTTAGGAAGATTTTACTATTTTTAGTAATTCTGAATTTTTGATATTTTTTAGAGTTTTAGATTTTCTTTCCTTATAGAAATAAGTTTTAGTTATACTAGGACTCTTCTAGAGAAAGTTTATTTGTAATTTTTATTTTTAGAAATTAGGCTTTAGAAGAGTTGTATTAGAATTAGGATTTTTATTAGAGTTAGAATTTTGCTATTTTTGGTAATTACGAATTTTAGTTTATTTTTTTCTTTATTAATAGTGTAAGGAGACACATTAGAAATTATCAATGATTAATTAATCTATTTCGAATTTATTTAGAATTTATTTATATTTTCTGCTCTCTTTTCTCTGGATTCGAGAAGTCTCTGTGAGGAGTCCAGAGAAGTTCCGTGGATTCGGAATAGTTATCCTCTTGAGGAAGACGGTGCTCGACCTCACGTCCCCCCTGCGTCAGTTTGGTATCAAAGCGAGGTTTCTCCTCGGGTCGATGGCTTCTAACGACGGGTCGGGCAACAATCCCATAGGCGGTGCTCCAGGAAATTTTCCTTTAACGGCGACAACTTTCCAAGCAGCGCAGCAAGAGAAGACAAGCCATGCAAGGGCTGCAGGCTTCCATGGACCGCATAGCGAATCTCTTGGCAGAAAACCTAAGGCAACTCCATGTTCATGGTGGTGATCCACCACCAGCAATTGCTGAAATTCGTAATTATACTGATCGTAGGGCGATGCTATCAATGAACCACAGGATGGTTCAAGAATTCAAGATGAAAGTCGATCTTCCTAGTTTTAATGGTCAACTCTACTTCAAGGACTTCCTCGATTGGTTGCTCGAAGTCGAACGTTTCTTCGACTATATGAACATCGTAGAAGAAAGGAAAGTTAAACTCGTGGCATACAAGTTAACGGGTAGAGCTTCAGATTGGTGGGAACAACTTCAACTCGAGCGGGCGAGACAGATGAAGGCGCCAATCCGCACGTGGTCGCGGATGAAGAAGTTATTATGCATGCGATTCCTCCCTCGAGACTACGATCAGGTATTATTCCAACAAAACCAAAATTATTATCAGGATAGCCGATCAGTAAAAGGTTATGCAGAAAAATCCTATTATTGGTCCATGAGAAACGACTTCATCAAAACGGAGTTGCAACAGACTACAGGATTCATCAGTGGCGAACAGTGACCTCTATAGAATGGAGAACCAACCCAAGACTTCTAAAGTGGAAGGACAATATCTCATCACTGAACAGGCCTTTGTTAAACAATATGAGGAAACAGAAAATATATATCCATTAGTTGAAAAGAAAAAATATGTGGAGCCTGTGAATATCTTAGAGGATTCGGAACCAGTATCACAGGAGTTCAAGAGGGTTGTGCTCGATGAACTCCCTAATAAATTACCTCTCATACGAGATATACAAAATCACGTTGATCCGTCTCAGGGGCAAGTCCGTCTAATTGTCCACATTATCAAAAAAATATGAGATTTTTGAAGGCAGATGTGAAGGAACTAATCGATATTAGTCAAGTCAAGGAAAGCATGAGTACATGTATTGTGTCAACTCAAGAGCTTAATGTCAAGTACAAAAAAGAGCTAATGAATATCGACGTCGGAAGTTATCTCAGACTCATGTGCCAAGTCTCTTGCGTAACTCGAGGACGAGTTTTTTTCAAGTGGAGGAGTCTGATGTAGAACATGTCACAGATACGTTCCTAGCATGGTTGGGCCAAAAGAAGGTGGACCGTAAATTGACTATAACTTTTGATCCGGGTATCGTTACGGGGCGCACAAGCTATCAATCTTTACTGAAACGGGCCATCTGAGGTGAACCGACCCACAAAGTGGGTCGCATCTGTCCGTTTCGTCAAAAAACACGCGCTTTCAGCTCAAAAATGAATTTTTAGGAAGATTTTACTATTTTTAGTAATTCTGAATTTTTGATATTTTTTAGAGTTTTAGATTTTCTTTCCTTATAGAAATAAGTTTTAGTTATACTAGGACTCTTCTAGAGAAAGTTTATTTGTAATTTTTATTTTTAGAAATTAGGCTTTAGAAGAGTTGTATTAGAATTAGGATTTTTATTAGAGTTAGAATTTTGCTATTTTTGGTAATTACGAATTTTAGTTTATTTTTTTCTTTATTAATAGTGTAAGGAGACACATTAGAAATTATCAATGATTAATTAATCTATTTCGAATTTATTTAGAATTTATTTATATTTTCTGCTCTCTTTTCTCGTGGATTCGAGAAGTCTCTGTGAGGAGTCCAGAGAAGTTCCGTGGATTCGGAATAGTTATCCTCTTGAGGAAGACGGTGCTCGACCTCACGTCCCCCCCTGCGTCAGTTAATCTATTTTGAATTTATTTAGAATTTATTTCTATTTTCTGCTCTCTTTTCTCGTGGATTCGAGAAGTCTCTGTGAGGAGTCCAGAGAAGTTCCGTGGATTCGGAATATTTATCCTCTTGAGGAAGACGGTGCTCGACCTCACGTCCTCCCCTGCGTCAAAGATCTATGAAGAATTTATACCTGAGCAGAAATGGCCTAGGTTACAGTGTATTCTGTCTCTGCCTTGAATTGTCTCCACAGAGATTTACATTGGACGGGAGAAATCAAAGTTTTTTTGGGTGAAACCTGATAACAAAATTTCAACTGTAAAAATGAGTGATCATACGTCAACACAGATCACATGCACTTCACAGAAAACCTTTGGAGGCAAATGACGCAGGCTTAGGTTCTAAAATGTAACATACAAAGGAAATGATGTGCATTATAAACAAGCAATAGTCAAATGCTAGAATGACAACAATGCTCCTTCCTCTACTCATCTAAACAGCAAGTATATCATTTCATGGAAAACCATGAACTAAAAACTCATTCTTCATACCAAACTTGCTGGAGAGCCAGGTATACGGGTGAAAGTGGGCTGGGCTGGCCGGGCTCAACTATTGTCCAGCCTGTTTTGGATGGATTTGGGTGGAGTATAATGGCCACATGCTGGGTTTGGGGCACGAGCTTTGAGGACTCATGATGGTCGCGCTAGTGCCAAGTTTTTTAATCTCTCGGCTGGAATGGTATCAACTATGTCATCGATACCAAGTTTTTTAACTGCGGGGTCACCAAACTATCAGATTGCATCGATATCTCACCAATACAATGCAATATTTCGTGATATCGGTTATCAGGCCCACACAATTCCAATACTCTCAGCCAATATCAGCCGAAAGGATCGACACTACAAACAATGAATCCAATCTCATCTAAAACCAGCATGATTTTTTTTATTATTATTTTTTTTTTATGAGAATGCTTAAACTCTCATATTAAAAGCCCAAGGCGTGTTGTGAGAGCACATGATATTATACCAACTTGATAAGGGAAGCAGAAAACAGAAATAAATATATAGGTAATTCTAATAGGAATATATAGCAACACTTTGGGAGCAGCATTCTTTCCCATTTTGAAAGGCAACCACTTGCATCCTAAGGTAAGATCATACACATTTCAGAATCAACGGTCTGCATTGATTATACTCCCCCAAGCCACATAGGCCATCATCTTCAATCATCATCATCATCTTCCTCCTCCTCACTTTCCTTATTATCATCATGAACTTCAGATTTCGACCTATCAGACTCCTCATCACCATCATCAGCCATACTTTCCTGTTTTCTTGTTGTAGGCTGAAATAAGCTTTTCATACTCGCCGCTTCATCTTTGCAGCTTTGGCTTCAAAAGGAGCTTTCTCAGCATCAGACATTGACTTCCACTTCTCTCCCCCCCCAACATTCCCAACAGCTGAGACAGCCTTCACATTAGGATGCTCTTGCGTCACTACTAAAACAGGGTTGTATCGTCCCTAAAACCAGCATGATTTGCAAATCGGTTTTTTGCGTCACTTCTAAAACAGGGTTGTGTCGTCCCCAAATTGGACGGGCTCAGCTTCAGGCCAATACGAGTGAAGATGGGCACATCCTTCACAAACGATAACTGTGCATATCCCTTCACAAATGTGAAGTGCCAGACCAGCGACAATCGGAACTCCACATTTTGGCTTCTCCCATAAATCTCAACACATATAAGCATTCTAAGTTTGCAGGGGAAGTAAAAGGATGCGTTCTATATATATAAATATATTATCCGGTAATCAGAAGGATCCACATACACAAATCTGAAAGGAAAAAAAGCTCATATTCGAAGCTTACCAAGTTCTGAAATCGCTGCCGAGATGTCTTCTGGATCGAGAGAGAAAAGCGGCGTGGGAAGATCGAGAGAGAGAGAGAGAGAGAGAGAGAGAGAGAGAGAGAGAGAAGGGGAGCTGGAGATCGAGAGATCGAGAGAGAGAGAGAGAGGAATGGGGTTTTTTTTCGAGGAGTGGAGGGAAATGAAACGTTTGGTGAGAGGGGGAAAAGAAAAAGGCAGCGCGATTTCCGCCATTTTACCTGCTAAGGATCTGCTACGGTTTTAGACCGTAGCTAAACCCCTATCGACCGTAGCTATTGCACCGTCCTTTGTGGCCCCTATGCACTCACACGTCTAACGGGTTTTGGACGGACATTCTTGTTAAGGGCTTTGTGGGGTCCATCGTGATGCATTTGATATATCTACTCCGTCCATTAATTTTGTAATTTTTTTATAGGGAGTGACCCCAACATATAGGCAAATCTAAGGTCCAATTGAACCACACCATCAATGAATGGTAGGTATTAATCTCCACTGTTTCCTACCATGTGGTCCACTTGAGCGTTCGATCTACTTCCATTTTTGGGGTCTTTCCCTGACATTCTCTTTCAAAATGGATAGGCGTATTAGATGGAGCGCACACATTTCAATGGGCCTCGTAGAGTCCCCTATGGAGCTATCCCAGGTTGTATATGAAAGTGTGGAGGTTTCAGCTTTTAGCTACGGTTTAGGCAATTTTTAGCTACGGTTTTAAGCCGTAGCAAAGTAGCTACGGTCTAAATCCGTAGCAAAAAACTAGCACAGTCCGTAGCCTTTGATCGTTTTTTTGGTAGTGAGTAGAAAAATAGTAAGAATGAAATATGAAAGTGTTGAGGACAGATAATGATGGAGAATTCAATCGATATTGTAAGGATGAAGGGATCGTAAAACATAACACAGTGCACCACACACCAGAGCAGATTGGTATAGCTTAGCGGATGAATCAGACTCTCTTGGAGAAGACCCGATACATGATCACTAACGCTCATGGTTGGGCAAGAAATTGTTGACTGAAGTTGTTAACACAGCTTATTACTTTGTGAATCGATCCCATTAATTCTACAGCCATTGAATGTAAATTTTCAAAGGAAGTGTAGAGTGGTCAGCAGGTAAACTACTCGGGACTGCGTGTATTTGGTTGCAATGCTTGCTCTCACGTGCCGTTAATTGAGAAAGATAAGCTGGACCAAATGACTAAAAAAGTACGTTTTATAGCTATATGACCATACCACATGAAAAATTATCCTCAATCGTAACATTAAATTCGATGAAAGATCTTTATTTCGTAAAGTTGAGCACAAGGAAGTTGAAAGGTTGGTTGTTTGACATTCAATAAGACATAAATGAAATACAGGCTTATACTGAGACACGAACACAGGTACAAGAGGAGTAGCCACCTATGAGAAGGAATTCACCAAGGGATTGTAAGTTACCAGTGAAATACATATATGAGTCAAATGTCACATTTGACCTCATCACAGATTAGGAAGATCCATATACTTTCAAGAGAGTCGTGACGATCTAAATGTCGAAAAATGAAAAGCAATAATGCACGACGAGATAAATTCCATGTACAAGAATAAGACGTAGAAGCTAGTGAAGCTTCCCATCGGCCGAAAAAGTAATTGGGTGCAAGTGGATTTTAAAGATGAAATACGATATGTACAACACAAAGTTGGTAGCGAATGGATATACTTAGAAAGAATGTGTAGACTTCACTAAGATATTCGTGCCTATAGTGAATAGAGTATATATCGTATTCGTATTGGCACTAGTTGCCCAATACTATCTAAAGCTGGAATAAATAGATGTGAAAGTTGTCTTCCTGCATAGGAAATAGGAATAGGGAATAGAAAATTTACATAAAGCAACCATAAGATTTAGAAACATATAGAGTAGAGAACAAGGTTTTTCAGGTTGAAGAGGCCATTGTACGGCCTAAAATAGTCTCCCAGACGGTTGTACAAGAAATTCAATTCTTTTTTAGTGAATCAAAAGCTTATCATGAATAATTATGATCATTGTGTCTATTACAAGACACTGAGTGATAGGAAGTTCATTATTTTTTTATTGTATGTTGATGACATGCTTATCGTCAGTAATAACATATTTAAAATCGACACATTGAAGACTCAACTATTAGGGATATTCGAGATGGAAGATCTGGAAGCTGTAAATAAGGTTCTCGGCATTGACATACATGGAGACAAGAAGAGGAGCATGCTATGTTTATCTCAAGCGGGATACCTTGAAAGTGTATTAATGAAGTATTGGATGGACAAAGTAAAGTTAGTCAGTGCTCTCCACGTGGCTCATTTTAAGTTTTCTTCTTAGCAATTTTCTAAAATAAATAAAGAAAAGCAGATTATGTCTCGTGTGCCTTATTCGTGCACAGTTGGTAGCTGGATGTATGTCATGGTTTGTACAAGATCAAATATTTTACATGGGGTGAGTGTTATTAGGAGGTACATGTCTAACTCCAGCAAGTAATATTGGGAGGCAATGAAATGACTCTTTCGATATATTCAAGGTATACAAGACTACATATTATCATTTAAAACTTCAGGAGATAGCAAGTTAATTAGTAAGCTATATGCATTCAAATTATGCGTGCACTACACCGTCTGAATCATCACATGGTGGGACCAAATCACACGGACAAACGGTTAGATCATCTACATGATAATGTTGGCTGGTAATTTGGCACCCTACCTCTACCTTCATGTGTATGACCACGTCTGCATGGCCATGGGCTTCACTGGATCTTATCAGGGTGAACCAAATCATTGAACCCATTGTCCGGAGATGTGTGGCCCACCTTAACGACGATGCTAACACAGACCATATAGACAAACAGTAAAAAACTACAGCCATGTCGACTTAAAAATAAAAAGCAGGAAGCAGCCCCAACCTGTCTCCTCCCTCTCTCTCCACGCAAGGAAGAAGAAACCCTAAACCCTCTCTCTCAAATCTACAGCCATGCCTTTCAAGCGTTATGTGGAGATCGGGAGGGTGGCCCTCGTGAATTATGGGAAGGATTATGGAAAGCTCGTCGTCATCGTTGATCTCATCGATCAGAACCGGGCTCTTGTTGATGCTCCTGATATGGTTAGAGGACAAATGAATTTCAAGAGGCTCTCGCTGACAGATATCAAGATTGACATTCCTAGAATCCCGAAAAAGAAGTCTCTGATTGCTGCTATGGAAGCCGCAGATGTGAAGAACAAGTGGGAGAACAGTTCATGGGGCCGAAAGCTGATTGTGCAGAAGAGGAGAGCTTCTCTCAACGACTTTGATAGGTTCAAGGTCATGCTGGCGAAGATCAAGAGAGGTGGTGCAATCAGGCAAGAACTCGCTAAGCTGAAAAAGCAGGCTGTAGCTTAAATATATTCTCTCAAGACTCCCCTGATTTTTGTTACAGATCTGTCCTAGTTGTGATTTTGGTATGTTATTTCCGTTTAGTTTTTGTTTTAAGTGCGACTAGGTTTCACCTTTTGTATTTGAAGTAATCTTTGAGAGACTTGCATTTAAGGTCAAGTGCAATGAACTGTGTTGATTTACAAAATGGCAAATCGTCCTTTTAGGAAAAAAAAAAATCCTTTTCTAAAAAATAATAATAATAATAATAATTTTTTTTAAAAAAAAAAAAAGAAAAAAAGAAAAGAAAAGACAAACAGTCTAGAACAGCCGGTGGCGGGACATAAATCCTAGTAAGAAGAATTCATCACTGGTTCCTTGTGGGTATTCTTAAATTCACAAGTCATTCAATGGTAAGTGAACGGGCTAGATGTCTACCTTCATGTCCACATCCTCCCTTCCCGTCGAGATACGGATTCCCGTCACCACCATCTTTACAGTAGCAGACATAGCCGGAACCCCTCCTTGAGAAATTCGAGAAGGTATTGGAACCGCACTTGCTTCCATTTAGGCCTTCCATGGCCCAGATAGCAGCCAACGGAAGGCCCAACTGATCTGTAGAACTCACATTGCTAGTGAAATTCATCAGTAACGACTCGTTGAAATGGTACTCATCTTCTACCAACCCGGCAAAGCTATACCTAGTCGCGCAACTGCAATCAATGTAGTTGAAGCCCAAAAATCACACTGCCAGCAATTGGTAGGTCATGAATAAAACGGTCAGAAGCCAAATCCAAGCAAGAAATGAGATGGTCGGGATTGATTTATTCCTAGTTGATGATATAGATTGTGATAATGTGGCCCATTTGTAATGTCCAGACAACCATAGTTATATGCCACGTGTACAATGGGCGAGACACCATAGCTTAAAAACAATATTTGTGACCTATCACGCATATTGTCCACTAATCAATAATAATTTCTTGCAGCGCAAATTGAAAAGGAAAAATGAGAAGTGCACCCGCTCGGGTCATGTATTTTTGCTACTTGAATGCTCACACACGTGCTAACATAGAAAACATGCGAGAGATCTGACAGTTACTTTACATCTTCTCTGTGTAATTTCGAGTTCCCTCCACCGTGCGTATTTGGGTTCGTGATGTGAAAGGCCTTTACTGTCGCACACCACTTTGTCATGTCTACGTTTGAGAGGAGTCAAAAATGGTGGTGAGCTATCACAGGTATCTACACAAGATAATTTATTGATTAATCATCTATATGATCTCATTTGATTATGGGAATTATAAATGGGTGGTTGGGATAAGATTGGCCAAAATATCCATATTTATTGCGTATCCACACCATTCTTCCATTTTTCCAGCTCATTTTAGTGCCTGTATCTAAAAATGAAGCAGATCCAAATCTTAGGCGGACTACAAACCATAGGAAACAGGAAACAGTGGTGATTGAATGCCCAACATTAAAAACATATTAAGGGCTACAAAACTTTTGCATCAAGCTGATTTTATGTTTTCTCTTAATCTAAGTCCGTGTGGCATCATCATGTTCGATGGAAAATAAACATTACAGTACATCTGGGAAAGTTTTCAATGGTGGGCATCAAATCAACCTTGGGGTTTAGGATTTAGGGTTCGCACAAGATTTGGATTTACTATATTTTTAGGCCAGGCTCTAAAATGAACTGAAAAAAATAAATAGACAATGTGGATATAAAACATATATATAGTGGGGTTTGCAATCATGGATCCGCTGAGCTTGATGGTGTCCCAAAACTGCATCCGGGTGGAAGGCGTGTATATCTTGCATGGATGATACAAAGCATTGATCGGATGGCCAAACGGTGGATGGACCATCGTCGGGATATTTTCTCACGGCTCCAATCATAACCCTTGGCTTACCGACCTTTAAATAGATTACTAGGAAAGACATACTCAAAACCAGTTCAAGCCAACTCAAAATAGCTAAATGATTTGACGGCTGGGATCCTCCAACCTCAATCTTGAGATTTTCAAGGCCAGGTTCATCAACAGTACTGGGCCAGGATTTTGAAGAATGATATGAGATTTATATCACTGGCTCCTTGATGAGATTATTAATTTACACCCAATTTGCTACCACATGTTAGCATGAAGACCGTACCGTGATGATCAAAAGATGTCTTTATTAGAAAGGTAGATGGATCAGGCACCAAATAAATCAAGAAGCCAAGAAACTTATAATAATTTGGAGAATCAAGAGGCTACTAAACTTATAATAATTTGGAGATACATGAAATAGGGATGTCCAAGTCCTGCTGGTACGGGAGTTTACGGTTTGGATATTTTTTCTGCAGGGAGGATAGTGATGCTTCTTTTTTCTGCTCTGTTTTCCCGTTCTCCGTTTAGCCAATATGATAGGTGAGGCCCATTTCCTTTTGTGTCGAGCCCATCTGAAAATCTAGCTTGTACATCGTTTGCTCCTTCTTAACAAAGATATAGGGGCATGGCCCTTCTTTTCTGTGTGTGAGAGAGAGAGAGAGAGCCATCCTTATGGAGACACGACTTAAGAACTACATTTTCTATCTACCGGCTAGCATGTAAAAATTTATGATTCAATTTAATTTATATCCCCAGGACATGGATGAGACGGTTATGATTGCATAATAAAGGTGGTTCTTTAGATGGTCACTAACAACTAGATGGATCAATTTCCTACTTGGACCTACTTTTATGTAAATAATCTTGACCGTCCATATCTAGGGCCATTAATCAAATGTTAGTGTTCATTAGATTAGTGTGATATTTTCACGGTCACCCAAAAAATGTACATTTGACCTAACGAACACTCTAGATCCAAGGATTGAACTAATTGTACCATTGTAATTAACCAGTACTACTAGCTAGCACTAAACTTATAGCGCCTGGAGAGCACAAAAGCATCTATCTTTAACCTTGGTATACTTTGTTCATGTGTTCTATGAATATGGAATACCTCTTCAAACCTTGGTGGAGAGGATGGGTGAGGCCCAGATGTCCCACACACTTGCAGGACTACCAGGAATATACACTACCGTGGAGTGAAAACTCCATGGGGCCCAACATGATATATGTATTTTATCTACACTATTTGTTTTGCCAGCTCATTTTAGGACATGAGTTATTAAGCAGATCAAAAGCTCAAGTGGAACATACCATACAAGAAACGCTCAAGTAGAACACACCATAAGAAACAGTAATGTTGATTGAAAGACCGCCATTAAAAAGTTCTTGAGGCCATGGAAGTTTTGGATCAAATTGATATTTGTGTTTTTCCTTCATGCAGGTCTGCGTGATCTTATCAAGAAGTTAAAAGTCAAATAAACATCACCATCATATCTAGGAAGGTTTCAATAGTGGGTATTATTATATATCCCCACTGTTCCCTATGGTGTAGTCCAAATATTAACCGTTTGAGCTGTTGCATTTCTGGGCTCATCACCTTTTTTTTTATTTTTAAGGAAACTACAAGAAATTCATTCCACTTGGAAATTTACAGCCATTCACGAGGGTCCCAACAAAAAGGAGCGGACCACTCCCATCATATAACTCAATCTGCAAAAGAACTGCCTGAGAAAGGCAAAAAAGAAAGAAAACAGGATGCAAAATGTAGCCCCATCTACTGTAGCCAAATGTTCCCAATGCCTACATTATCATTGACTAGGAAACCGCGCACTAGTCAATGATGGAAGGTGTGCATATAAAACAAACATATCACAGAGGGCCTCACAGTGCCTACCTCCACCTAGTTGGATGGTGTTGGGCCGGGTTACCACCCAATCTGCTTCCCATCAGATAGTTTTCCTCAACAATATTGCACCAGATGTTTTGGATGAACTAAGCAGCCATCCATGCAGTCAGTCCTCCAACTGATGGGCCAGAGTCTAAGGACACATCCATCCAACTGAAGCGAATGGTAATATCTGCATCCGGTAGATGAAAAGTCCATTGAACATGTGATTTAGTACAGAGGAAGGTGGTATATATTTTTATCAATGGACCACCCGTGAATGACCTAGATGGTTGGGCTCTATATATGATGATGGACACTGGAACCACGTAATTAAACTAGGGTTGGCAATGAGTTGGGTGACCATGGCACCAAGGTTTGGGGCCCTAAAGGTCGTGGTTCGGGCCTGGACCAATAATGAAAGGCCCGGTCCAACCATCTAGTGGGCCCTATAGTGTTTACCCATCCGAATCCCTCACTTAGTTATCAACGCAAAAGGAGTTAGGGATAATTTGATCTCAAGTTTTTGAATAAAAATATGTCAAGTAACTATATATATGTAGGCCATATGTTTATTTCTTCTAATATTTGGGGCATTTGGAAATACAACAACGCTTCTTAATTTGCTCAAAATCCCTTAATATTTTTGCATCAAGCCAGAACACACAACTTCAATCATGGGATTTATTCTTTTAGCATCAAGCCAAAACACACAACTTCAATCATAAACATCTGAAAGAAAGAAAGAAAAAGAAAAAGAAAAACCTCTTCATCTCTCACCCACACAGATTATTTAAAACACTTCTCACCATCTCACCCTTCTTCTTCTTCTTGGGAGAGAATTCATCCTTGATAATCACCCTCAAGGCAAGAATTGCGTGAAGGTTTCCACGGTCATCGATGATCCTTCGCCACCTAGTATTTCTTGCCCTTTTGAATATATTTCGCCCAGATTCAGCCCATCGTCATCCTCACCTTTCCCTTCTTTCCCTTCATCACCTTGTTCAGCAGCCCGGTCTACCCCTTGCTCATCTCCATCTCCAATCAAACACAACCTTCCCATCACCTCGTTCATGGCCGGCCTTTCCATCCCACTGAACTTGAGGCAATCCTCTGCAAGCTTCGCAAGTTCTTGCAACTGATCCATCCCTGCTTCTTCCGGGAGACCATCCTGGACAACGAACTCTAGACGATTCTGATTCATCTCGGAAATGAAATGCATAGTAAGGCTACCACCCTTTTTCTTGCTCTCGTCTGAGTTGGGGTCCTGCCCCGTTAAGAGCTCGACTAGTACAACGCCAAAGCTATACACATCACTCTTCTCCGTCAGCTGCTTTGTGTGAATATACTCAGGATCCAGATACCCAATTGTCTGATTTACATACGACGCGCTCGACAACACCCTCACCACTCCAAATTCGACTACTTTGGGGTTACTGTTTTCATCCAAGAGTATGTTTGATGACCTCACATTCCTATGCCAGACATTGATTGCATGCATATCGGCAAGCGCCCTTGCCGTTCCCTTGGCAATCTTCAAGAGGTCTTTCCACTGCAAGTGAGTTTCAGGGTCTGCATTCGCATGAAGATGGTCGTAGAGAGTGAGGTCGGAGACATACTCATAGACTAACCATGGATCAGGTTTGGTCTCCAAGCAACAGCCTGAGAGCTTCACTATGTTCGGATGGTTGAAACGGCAAAGAGTCATTATCTCCTTCAGGAATGGTTGGCGCTCCTCATCTTCCTCCATCTTGAATGGCCTCATATCAATCTTCTTATCATCAGGAAGCATACCTGTAGACCTTCCACCCTGACTTATCGTCCTAACAAGGTCGGAGCCCCTCTTGAGGAGTTTGATTGCTTTCTCGAGGTTTTCTTGACTGAAGATTTTGGGATTTTGATCACTAGGAGCAGCATCGACCAACGCCGACTCTGATCCAGTGATAGAAGTAGGGAGATTACTAGTTTGATAAGCAGCTTGGGTCGACAACGCCGTCTCTGATCCAGGAGCTTGATTGATGAAGTTTCGCAAGATTTGACCTCCATTTTGGATGAAGGTGTCATGCCTGATTAAAGCGAGCTTCTTTTCAAGGAAAGAGTTATATGACCATGATGCTCCTAGAAGGCTCACCGCCAGTCCTAAACCAGCTGCTCATTTGCCATCCAAACCCAACCCCATGTTAGTTTTAAGCCATTGTTCTAAAACTCAACCAGACCAGGGTCTGACTCGATCCCGACCGCACCATTGAGTGTATTGACGATCGATAGTGTTTGTATCTTACATTAGTTACATTAATTGGGCGAGTCCAGTCTATGCTTAGGCCATTATCAGCATCACACATGCCAAAGATTGGAGGCCCTTGAATTTGGCTGGTCCAGTACTCATCAGCTAAACGACGAGTGTATGAGAAGAATCAAGGGTTAGAAAACAAATGACAAGTAATTTGAATTCGATTTACACTCGTGGCTCAGTTGATGAGTGGGCCATATGATCATCCT
The DNA here is from genome assembly GCA_021015155.1 of Magnolia officinalis. Taxonomy (NCBI): domain Eukaryota; kingdom Viridiplantae; phylum Streptophyta; class Magnoliopsida; order Magnoliales; family Magnoliaceae; genus Magnolia; species Magnolia officinalis. The sequence goes on from JAJHSJ010000002.1 coordinate 117,944,619, forward strand.
TGATGTGTTCAGACTACACATCTTAGCTTAAAAAAAACACCCCAAGTTCTTCATGTGAAATCCACTCTGACGGTCAGGTGCACTCCTCTATGTTGGGTCCTGGGGCCAAAAATCATCAAGATGCAGAACTCACATGGGCCACACCACAAGGAACAATAAGGATGGAATGCCAACCATTGCTTTGTTTGTGAGGCCCCTGTGGTGTGTCTTTTATCAAATCTGTTCATTAGGTCTGGCTCGCCGGGATGAAGGGAAGATACAAAAATCAATCTAACCCAAAACTAAGAGAGGCTACAGCATGTTACTATAGAGGTTATTGGTGCAATTTTACATTGTTCATATTGGGTGATCTTTTTGTATGTATCATGAATATGAGTTTTATCACCTGATGGACACCACTGATTTATATAAAATATAGTGGCCCAAGAGCCTTGGTGTTCGGACGCGGATTGCGTCGCTCTGTGGGGTCCACCGTTATGTAAGTGTTTTATCCACGCCGTTGAACGATTTTGTCAGATAAATTTAGTATGTCAAAAAAAAAAATGAGGCAAGTCCAAGGCTTAAGTGGATCACAACAAAGGAACCTGCACTGATATGACACCCACCGTTGAAACCTTTCTAAGGACCTGCGTGATGTTTTTTTTTTACCACAAAAGTTATTCATAAGGTCATGTAGACGTGGATGAAGTGAAAACACAAATATCAGCTTGATCCGAAACTTCTTTGGCTCCCAAGAAGCTTTTAATGGGAGAAGTTCAATCCCCACTTTGTGGTCCACTCAAGCTTGAACCTGCCTCATTTTTTGGTTTATATGCTAAATTTATCTGACAAAATCGTTCAACGGCGTGGATAAAACACTTATATAACGGTGGGGCCCACAGACGCGGATTGCGTCCTACCGCCGGGACGCTAATCCGTCCGGGCAAGGCTCTGTGGGGCCCACAGTGATGTGAGTGTTTTATCCACGCCGTTAAATACTGTTTTCAGATAATTTTAATACGCCAACCAAAAAATGAGGTGGGTCCAAGGCTTAAGTGGACCACAAAGTGGGGATTGAACGTACACCATTAAAAACTTCTTAGGAGCCGAAGAAGTTTCGGATGAAGCTGATATTTGTGTTTTCACTTCATCCACGTCTACATGACCTTATGAATAGGTTGTATGGTAAAAAAAACATCACGTTGGCCCTTAGAAAGGTTTCAACGGTGGGTGTCATTATCAGTATAGGTTCCTTTGGTGTGGTCCACTTAAGCCTTGGACCCACCTCATTTTTTGGTTGGCGTATTAAAATTATCTGAAAACAGTGTTGAACGGCGTAGATAAAACACTCACATCACTGTGGACCCCACAGAGCCCTGCCAGGACGGATTACCGTCCGGGCGGGGGTAGGACGCAATCCGCGTCCCCGAAGAAGCCACCTGACAAAACACGCCGAATTTCTCTCTCGCCAATGGATTATGCACTACACAAAACAGCTTTTAACGGGTGGAACTTCTCTAACCCCACTATGATTCATATATTAGATCCACACCGTCCATCAATTTTTCTGGATTATTATACAGCATGAGCCCAAAAGCAACGACCATCCAAAGTTCCAGTGGACTACACTACAGAAAGCTGCGGGGTTGTTATAACCTTGATAGGGTCGAGTAGGGTTGACTCTCAGGTTTATTTGTCATCTAATCTCATATTATGGAATTCTCTGAAAGAAATAAATGTATGGTGTGAATCTAAGAAATGCATTATCATGAGCCTGCCTAAATTTCAAACATCGAATAAATTATGTTGCTTGCGGGGAGAAAAGAAGGCCGGCAGTGTTGACATATGGAACTTCCGCAGGCCCTACCATGTTGTATTTATTAGATCCACACCTTCCATCTATTTTTTCCATTAAAAAAAAAAAAAAAAAAAAAAAAAAAAAGAGGCAGATCTGAGGCTCAAGTGGGCCACGCGCTGCAGAAAACAGTGGGAATTGAACGCATTGAAAGCTTTTTGGGCCCACAGAAGGCTCTATTAAGTTGATAGTTGTGATTTCCCTTCATTCAGGTCCATGGGACACAGATAATGGATAGGTTGGATGTCTGAACCGCATCTTATGTAAACAATCAGGAAGGTTTTAATTGGTGGCATTCACTCTCAACTGTTATCTATGTGTGGTCCACCTAAGCTGTGGATTAGCTCGATTTTCAGGCCCATGGGCCACCATGGAAGGGTCCACTAAATGAATGGTGTGATGTTCGACACACATCACGATGGGGTTCACAGAGGTCAACTCATGGAACCTCCCATGTGGTTGATCTAAATTGAACCTTTTTTCCTGCCATATGCATGGGGCACACCACCAAAGATTATCCGTTTTCTTTCCCCAACGGTAAGAATTTCTTTCCCCAATTTTCCCTCTGGTGTGAACCACTTGAGTTTTGGTTGATCTAAATTGAACCTTTTTTCCTGCCATATGCATGGGGCACACCACCATAGAAGTTTTAGAACAATCTGATATTTAAAACTTCTATGGCCCCCACCAAATTTTAAATGGTATATGTTCAATTGACACTGTTTCCGGTGGTGTGTCCATTTGATTTTTGGATATTCTTAATTTGTCGTGAATACACCTAAAATTATCTGATAAAATGTATGGACGGAGTAGATAAAATGCATGCATGACTGTGGACCCACATAGTTTACTCAGTACGCTGCGTACTGAGTTACTCAGTACGCAATCCACTTCCAATTAACGATGTGATGACGTCCTTATCCACCAGTCGGATATTCCGTATCATTTCCAGACTTGGCACGTGTGTGAAACAGATTGTCTGGTTAGTCAGGGAATTTTCAAAGGTAAAAGAGAGCGTCATCGTACCTAGAGCGTATATTAATCCCGGGTCTTTACCTGCAACCATAGCCGTGGCCACACATCAGACTTCTCAAAAAATATATTGGAATATAAAATGACACATAGACGAATGAGATATAGGTTATTTTATGAAAAATAAATTTAGAGTTTTTATCAATTTCAAATAGTGGAAGACAATGGTAGAAAAATAATCGGAATGAAAGGTTAATGTATTGACGATGGATAACGATAAAGAATTCACTTCTGAAGAATTCATTCGGTACTGTAATGGTGTGAAGGGGTGTAAGCTATATGACCATACCACATGGAAGATTATCTTCAGTTGTAACATTAAATTCGACAAAGGTTCTTTATTTAGTAAGTTTGAGCACAAGAAAGCTGTAAGGTTGGCTGTGGACGTTCAATTAGGCATAAATGAAATACAGGCTTATACTAAGACGTAAACACAAGTACAGGAGCAGGTAGAGTAGCCACTTATGAGAAGGAATCCACCAAGGGATTGTAGGCTGCAAAGAAGGTTCTCGACATTGACATACACAAAGACAGGAAGAGAAGCATGCTATGTTTATCTCAAGCGAATACCTTAAGAATGTATTAATGAAGTAATAGACAAGTTAAAGTCAGTCACTGTTCTCCACGTGGCTCATGTTAAGCTTTCTTCTTAACAATATCCTAACATAAATGAAGAAAAGCAAATTATGTCTCATGTGCCTTATTCGTGCGTAGTTAGCAACTGGATGTATGTCATGGTTTGTACAAGACCGAATTTTCACATGCGGTAGGTGTTGTTACAGGTACATGTCTGCTCCGCCAAGTAATACTGGGAGGCGGTGAAATGACTACTTCGATATATTCAAAATACACAAGACTACATCTTATCATTTAAAAAATCAAGAGACAAGTTAATTAGTAAGCTATATACATTCAAATTATGCGTGCAATGTGAATAATAGAATATCGATTTTTGATTACTCATTTGTGTAATTGCGTGTACTTTGCTTGATTCGTATATGGGTATTTCTGGGGTTCGCAAACACCATCTGGATCATCACATGGTGGGACCAAATCACACAAACAAACGGTTAGATCATCTACATGATAACGTTGGCGGGTAATTTGGCACCCTACCTCTACCTTCACGTGTATGACCACGTCTTATCAGGGTGAACCAAATCATTGAAACCCATTGTCCGGAGATGTGTGGCCCACCTTAAGGACGATGCTAACACAGACCATATAGACAAACAGTCTAGAACAGCCGGTGGTGGGACATAAATCCTACTAAGAAGAATTCATCTCTGGTTCCTTGTGGGTATTCTTAAATTCAAAAGTCATTCAATGGTAAGTGAACGGTCTAGATGTCTACCTTCAGGTCGACATCCTTCCTTCCCGTCGAGATACGGATTCCCGTGACAACCATCGTTACAGTAGCAGACATAGCCGAAACCCCTCCTTGAGATATTCCAGAAGGTATTGGAACCACACTTGCTTCCAATTTCTTGGTCTTTCATGGCCCAGGTAGCAGCCAACGGAAGGCCCAACTGATCTCTAGAACTCACAAGGCTAGTGAAATTCAGCATTAACGGCTCGGTGAAATGGTATTCATCTTCCACCAACCCCGCAAAGCTATACCCAGTCGCGCAACTGGAAATAATGTAGTTGTAGAAATTGGTAACGTTGTAGCATAAACGGGTACGTCCTTCGGGTATCATGCTACAGCAGTGGCCGAGCCCGCCATGCACTCTCTCCTCACCCTTACCAAGCGTCCACTGGTACTCGCACCCGCTTACGAAGGTGTAGCTGTCTTTGATGTAGGCCTTGGTGTCGCAGCCCAAGGCAACGAACTTAGTCCACCGACCCGACACTGTGAATGGCAATTCCAGCTGAATGCAAGTTTCATTGGACGTGTAAACATGTATCAGCTGACCACCATTTCTGGCCGTGTCTACCGCCATCTTTCCTTTAATAAGTAGGATTACTTTTTCTGGAAGCTCGATTTTCTTAATTGGGAGCTGGACCAGGTCGAGGGTCAGGACTGGTGTACCGTCTTTATCAATATTGCAGGTGACCTTGAAATCTTCTAGATAACAGCCTTTTTCAATTCCAAATGGGTAAGTGATGTCGATGTTACCGCACTGGCGGCTGCAATAGCCGGGCAGTTTCATTCCTTTGGAATGTGAGGATCTGAAATAGAAGGTGAAGAGTAGAAGTAATGGAAGAACAGAAACAATTAGGGTTTTCATGTCTTTGACTCGAGGAAGTGAAAAAGAAGAGATTGATTGAGATTATAATAATCTGGAGGTGATAATACGCAACAGGCCTCTGTGAGGGATTTTATAAAGGAAAGATAGGCTCGCTTTGCTGACGCTGGATATTGCTTTGCTCATCTTTCTCACTTCTCACGTATGCATTCTTATCTCATTCACACGTTGCAGTTTCTGGATGCTCCCCATTCGCACGCGCCTCTGTGTTGGAATAGCCTCTCATCAGAATGGCCGGTGTATTACCTGACCAACAAAGGTGTTGGTTCCTACAAATTGATCAATGATCAATTCACATATGTCCCAACTAGTGAGTGGATCAGATTGAATTTCGGGTTGGTGGGGCTTGTCATAATGATCGGTTTGGATTTAAGACACGTATTCTTAACGTCATGGAATTGAATTCGCACGAGTACTCCGAGCAAGCGCGCATGCCTCTTAAGCTCGGCTATTTTTAAAGCAATGGGATAGTTCCCCGACTAAGTTGAGAAGGCGATTCGCGGGACAGGTGCCAACATACGCAAGCGTATGCGATCTGGACCGTACAGATGGGGAAACAATAAGAAAAGTATGATCGAAAGATCAGGCTGGCCAATCAGAAGGTGGTGCACAAGTGAATTGGAAAGATGGACGGATGACCCCAACCCGGTGAGGTAACACGGGTGGTGGTAGGTTTTTAATGGTCAATAACCACTATTTCCTTTGGTGTGGTCCACCTGAAAATTTAATCTTCTTCATGTTTGGAATCACGCCCTAAAATAAGCTGACAAAACATATGTACGGCGTGGATATACAATTCATGTATCAAGGTGGGCCCTACTCTCAGGGTCGCACCCACATCGCTGGTTGGGAGTCGCAGCCAAGTCGCGCGCGTGTGGAACACACCCCATTCCTGTACGGCTGTACCAACAGCCAAGGAATCTCAGTAATAATAATAATAATTGTGGCCGACCACAAAAGCCAGGCCAGTCGTTACATCAGTTGTCCCACATGGTTGGAATCAATGGAAAACTGAGAGTATGATCCAACTTTAATATATAGCCCTGGTCCCACATAGTAAGTGGGTCAACCTGATTTTCCAAGAATGGTGATTTTAGCAGGTATTCATGATTGGGTGTAATAATTTTTCACGGCACTGATCATTACCTAATAGTTGCCATGTTTGTAGGAAGGCTGACACGATGCCACAAGTTGGATTGGCTGCTGTAACAAACCAACTATACAGCTGGTGTATTGACCTCGGTAAGTTTTGTGGTCCTATTATGAGGTATGTGTTATATCCAAACCGTATATATGTTTGGTGAGCCCGTTGTAATGCTCGAACCTAAAAATAAGACATTAAAAAAAAAAAAAAAAGTGGATCATGCGGTAAAAAGCAGTGGGGGAATTGAACGTCTACATTGAAACCATCCTAGGGTTTACAGTAGTCTCAGATCAATATGAAATTTGTTTTTCCTTTTTATCCATATATTAATTTTTTTTAACTTACGAATAGATTGATTGGAAAATAAACGTTATGGTGGGCCTTACGATTTTTAACGTGAAAATCATTATCCCACTGCTATTTTTGGTGTGGTCCATTTGAGCTTTGGACATGATTAATTATTTTTTGGATCTTGTTCTAAAATAATCTCTAAAAATTGATAAACGGTGTGGATATAATAAATATATCATTTTGGGGCCATGTAATTTTGATCTCATTTGAATCGTTCGTACGGAGCTCGAGCAACGTAGACGGTCATCTTCGCACAACCCGTATCTACACCAGCTATATAGCTGATGTGTGGTACACCAGCCAATCCGCTAACGTCCGTGTTAACGATATGCGCGCAACATAGGATCGCATCCACACATAATTACAAGGGTCAATTGGGAGGTCCAAGACCAGACCTTTCATCAGGTGAGTCAGCTACATTGTGGCTTTTCTTAACCTGATTTGGACCATTCATTTTTCGACTGGATCATCTACAAAGATGAATATTTAATGGCACATTAGTCTAAAAATCAAATGTTAGGATTATCAGCGGAACATAGAGATACAATCCAACGGTGGAAACTGTCCACTGTACATTAACATGACAGGGGTACTGTACCCTATCAAAACCCCTAACAATGTTTAGTTCTACCCACAAAATCAGGCCATTTTATTACATAGGTTGGCCATAGCATGCAAAAAAGATGGATGGATAAAAAACCATTTCCATTGCCAGTTGTAGGTTTGATTTTCGAGTCAGAAAAATATAAGAATTATTTCCAAGTAAATGGAAATCTGAGATCTGGCACACGTGTGCCATATTCTCAATTGTTCCTGCATGTAGATAGGCTGGGCTCTGCAAAGTACCTGTAGTGTGTGATGTGTACAGTACCCATCTGTCATATGCACAAGCTTGTAGATTTGTAGTGCACTTTTACACCTGAAAAATAAAACGGAGATGAACCAAGTGTAGATCCGAAACGGGTCTTTTGTGCCCGGTCCGGTCCAAAGCTGGCCTTGGTTTCAAAACATTGGGTCAACACGTGGGCCAGAGTGCTACGAATTGCCTTTTCAATTTATCCTTGTGCAAGTCACCCTATAGATCGCTCCATGTCATCTTATCATAGACATGAATTTTCTAATGTGGTGGGATTTGTTTAGATCTGGATATCTAATAGTACCTCGCAAAGCATGTTTAAAAATTGTTCCATAGAGTACGTACTAAATTATGACATGCCCAATTAAATTCCACTTCATCGAGTCACAAGGATAGGTCATATCCTTGATGAACCTTGTTGACGAGTCACCAGATGATCCATTTACATTATTATTGGGCGTGGGTTGGCTAGTGATAGAATCACTAAGAATATTCCTGATAACCCAAATAGTGAGATTTGATTATGCCACAAGACACGAACAAGGATAGGCCCACACAACGTATGTTTGAAAAGGAAACAGATCGCATGGTGTCCCACATTACACCACTTGTTATGGACAGATGTCTTAAATCTGTCTGGTGGTCTGTCGATGATATCGACAGGGTTTCCAATGACATCGACAGATGTCTTAAATCTGTTTGATGGTCTGTCGATGATATCGACAGGGTTTCGATGACATCAAAGCCAGTCGTCGATGACATCGACGGTTGCTCGATGCCATCGATAATTCACAGAATTTTTCACCCCTGGTTGCTGGACAGTTTTGATCCGTCTTCGATGACATCGATGGACCTTCGATGGCATCGAAGATGTTACACAGATTTTCTGCGGAAACGCAAATTTTGCGTTTTTTGTTTCCTATTTCGATTCTGCTTCTTTCTAAACTTATAAAAATAGGTGTAGGTGGAATTGGAATGGATTCTAAGGCTTTCTAAAATAGTTCCTAGGGTTCCTAAAAGGATTTTAGGGTTTCTAAAGGGTGTAGCAAGGGTGAGATTCGAGGTTGTTCGAATCGGGTAAGTCTTCTCTCTTTGTAATTTCTATTTTCATAGTGGAGATCTGTCGCTTTGTGCCGTGGTTTTTTCCCGCAAGGGTTTTCCACGTTAAATCTGTGTTCTCTTGTGTATGCTTGGTGTCATTGGATTGCTATCCTAGATCTAGATCTATGTGATTCCACATGTCAAAATCCCCAACACCACTAACCTCGATGGTGTGTTGATGTAGCAAAGTTCTATGTGCACTACCATAATGTAGGTGTTATATCATTCATTTTGCGAGATCATTTTAGAGCATGGGTCCAAAAATGAGGCAGATCTAAATCTTATCTAGACTATAACACAAAAGGCAATTGGAACAAGAATTATGAGATAATAAAGCAATGAAATAAATCAAAGCATAAATCACACCACACAAGAGATTTTTATGTGGAAAACCCTCAAAGAGGTAAAAACCACGGGACCTCGTCCAGATCAACAATCCACTATGAAGTACAACATTACAACCTTCTTCACTCACGCAGGAGTGGATAAACAATAAGATAATAAAATAAAAACGGAGAAATCTCACTGATTACGAGGACATGGAAGTGCCGAGATATAACATATCACCTCTACGAGCATAACCTCCCTTCTACAAGCTTCCTCTCTCTCTCTCTCTCTCTCTCTCTAACACACACACCTTTGATAGCCCTAAACCCTTTAACAAACCCTTGTAAAGCTTTAAGAACCATTTTACATTACCTAGAAAGGCCCTAGGCACCCATATTTATAGATTTGGAAACCCTCTTTCACACCTCTTGCGAAACCGCCTCCAATTTTCGCAGTCCGCACAAGATCCGGACTCAAATCTGCGTAAGTTCGACTAATCGAAACGAGTCCTCGACCGGTCGAGCACCTCGGAGAAAAAACATTGGATGGTCACTAGACTTTGAGTCGAGCCCCACTTGACCAGTCGAACGCCACCCACGACTGGTCGAGCAGCCCACTCGACCGGCCAAGCAGCGCGATGAATTATTCCAATTTTTCACCCACTACTCCATCTCTCCTCTAAACTGAGGAGGAAAAACCCCATCAATTGCAACCCGAAAAGATCCTATCGATGAATTTATGAAATTGCCCTCCTGAGAGGCCCAACATTAGACGGGATGGGGGGTATTTTGGTCAATTAGAGTTTGCGGTGACCTTTCATGGACTCATGGTACTTTCGAGGCATCTTTGTCCATTCATGAAAGAGAAGGACCGGACGTTGAGACTCCACTTGCTAGGAGTCCATTTTTACCATAATATACCCTCAATAAATAAGACCCCTCCATGGCGAGCGGAGGGCTGTTTAGTATTTTGGAGAGCGTCTCGCCATCGTCCAAATCTCCCACGTGACTGTCAACATCTAGCAAGATTCCTCACATAAAAAGATAAAAAGATGGTGGTGATAGTTCACTACCACTTTTTACTTTCTTTTTAGTAGATGTATCCATGCACATCAATCCACACCGTCCAAATTGTAGGCCGCCCCATCATAAGATAGAGTTTAACCCAAAAAGCAATATACTAAAGAGTGGAAACCAAAAATCACAAGGCCGGCAATTTGTCATTTGAGATGAAATGGTCAGTAGCCCAAATCTAGTAAGCAATTAGATGATCTGGATTGATTGATTCCCTGTAGATTATATGGATTCTGATAATGTGGCCCATTTGATCTGTCCAGACATCCATACATATATGCCAAGTGTAAAAAGGACGAGACACCACAACTTAAAAACAATATTGATGAACTATCACGGATGCTGTTCCCTTATCGATAATTTCCCAAAGCCAAGTGAGAAAGGAATCTTCTTCCTAAAAAAAACGCAAATAAGAAGCGCACCCGCGCGAGTGTACGTTTTTTGGGACTTGAATTCTCACATACGTGGCAACATAGAAAACACGTGTGAGATCTGATTCACTCATACTGCTAACCCCCATTTGTAGATGTTTCAAGTCAAGCATCAAGATGGCCCATTGAACAAATGTGCTACACATGTTGTTGAATGTGGACCGTTAGTAAGTTCCTCCCACTTATCCATTTGATTCTACATCCACGGCCTTAGAACAAATGAACGACGGAGCCATATGATGAGTGGCTTGGATTTCTCACGATGTTGACACGTTGGCATGTGTGAGGTGCAAATGTAGAGGGGGACGAGGAACTGCACAGACCTGTAACTGAAACACACAAGAGCGCACGCATTGATAACGTGCCTCCTTTCCTGTAGTGGAATGGAGAGGTGGAAAACGTTTGAACGACGCAGCTTTCCAAAAAGAAAAAAACAAAGGGTCACTGGTCACGTGATGCATGACATACCAACAAAGACCCCTCTGCTCATTCACCACCCTCTAGAAAATGTTGGTTATTCCCTCTAGTAATGGGGCATATCTCCAACAACCACGGCTATCAAGCAATCCTAGCCTTCCCGTTGGTGGCTATTAAGCAATCCTAGCCTTCCAGTTGGTGGCTATAAATGGATGGTTAAAATGAAAGAACGAGTGGTCCAAATTCCAAGGATAAAATCAGACGGTTACTTCCTATTAGTGTAATTCTTAGTTTGTTCCGTCCATAATTGTGTTCTATTTGGAAGGTCCAGATTGTTGCACGAATTTGAGGAATCAACAGATTGTGGTGAACTATCCTAGGAGTCTAGAACAAAGCTACAATATAATTTATTTAATTAATCATCTCATTTAATTAAGGGAATTATTAAGGGTGTTAATCACTGGCTAATCTCCATTGAGAGTGTTAAGTACCGTTCATCCTGGTAGCGGATTGCGCAGCATACTAAGTAAACTCTATGGAGCCCACCGTGATGTATGTGTCTAATCCACAACGTCCATCTGTTTTACTAGCTTATTTTAGTGCATGAGATCAAAATTGAAGCATATCCAAAGCTCAAGTGGACCACACCACAGGAAACAATGTGAATTGAAAATTTCTTGGGAGCACTTAAGTTTGACATGTGTTTGATATGTGTGCCATTGTTAGCAGGTTAGATGACAAATAAACAGCATTGCAAACTCTAAAAAGGTTTCAATGGTGGACGTTATTATCCCAACCGTTTCTTATGATGTAGTCCTCTTGAGCTTTGGATATGCTTCAATTTTAGAATGAATTTTAATCTCACGATGGTTGCTCGCACGAGTACTGAAATGCACACGTTCGCTTGACACGTTCGATGTAGGAGCCGTTCATGAGGCAGCCCCCCTCTTGGATGCTTTTTTCCTGAAAATCCAATGCCAATCTGATTATCTGGTGTATCACACGCATACGAAACAAATGAGTGGTTGAGATAATTAGATTGACCAACTATCCTCATTGATTGTGCACGTGTCGTCCTAATGATAGTCAGAAAGGCAATCTTCTTTTTCTTTTCTTTTTTAGAGAAAATGCATCTAAAGGGTGGGGATCTTTCACATGTGTATATAGTTGCAACATGGAAGGCGGAGCACCAAAAAGAGTACGCACTCGAGTGCACTTAGAAGTCCAACTAGATTGTATGTTTCTTTGTTAAGCGCATGCGCGTGTGCAAGGCAGCTCACATGTGCCAGCATGGTGCATAGATATGAGATCAATCCATTCATCAGAATAGTAATGAATCAGGTTGATCTGGTCGTCAGGTGGGGGCACAGCTTACAAAACAAAACTACAGAAAAAAGTTGGCTGAAGATTTCTTAACCGTCTAGCTGATTCTAACATCGTGGCCCACCTACTGAATTGAATTAGATTTACTTTTGGGAAAATCATCTATACCGTCAGATCCACCTAGCGTCTGGATTGGATATGGCACCTGTTGGCCACGGTGGCATATGAGGTTTGCTCGAATGCATCCCTACGTATTGCAGTAAGACAGTACGCCCGGACTCTAGCGGATGTATTTGGGCCTTTTTGAGTTACATAAACCATTTATTTGGTAGGGCTTCCTTCCGATGTCAAAATGCACAAAACACTCTGCAGACTAAATATTTCAAGCCATTGATTATACAAAAGGCTATGATGACCTTTCATGTTTCAAAACTAATGAGCCAAATTATCAAACGGTTCAAATAAACCATTTAAGATTTTTAATTGTTATCTTTCCACCATAGAAATTGAGATATGTAAATGAGACATCATTGTCATTTCTAAGTGTTTTTTGTTTTTTGTTTTTTTTAAAACACACTAACAGCGGGCACACCCATGCACTCACACCACAGTGAGATTTCACCACAATTGGTACTTGAACCCATGACCTGGTGTTGAAATTCTTTTGTGTCTACTGGGGAGGCATGAGTAAGGACCCATCATTTCTAGGTGTTTGTGAGGTAAGGGAAGTAGGAAAAGTAAATTATAATTATTATATTTTCATATTACAAAACTACCTTCTTTTTTACAGTAATTTTCAGGTGAAACAAGCAATGCATCATTGCAGTCAAATGTAAGTGATGTTGGATCCTTACTCTTGCTCGGGTGGTAGACTCTCAGGAGTTTCAACACCCGGTCAAGGGTTCGAGATCCATAGGTGGTGAAATTCCACTAGCGTGAGTGTGTGGGGTGTGTGTGCGTGTGTAATAAAAATAAAATAAAAAAATGTAAGTGATGTTACCACACAAGTACAAGAGTAAATAATCATTATTCATTTACAGCCATTTACTGTTGTAATTGGAAAGGCAAACAATGGTTTGAATCATTGGAAGATTACCCAAAACATCCCAGTGTATCTTGTTGCAATAGCCGTGGGTAACAATAGCCTTTCCTTCCAACCAAGTTTGAAAATGAGGCTTCTTCAATCTTCACAGGTGCCTCTTCACAATCTTTTTATCCGTCCAAGTTCTTCTGCCACTGCTCTCATCGTTGGCCTTTCACCCCACTGCATGCATCTCAGTGCAAGCTTTGTGCATTCTACCCATTGAGCTTCCTTTCCCTCTTCCAAAATGCAAGCATCCCGATCCATGCAAAGGCACTTCTCTTTCAATGATGAAATGAAATGCTCCACTTGAGCAGTTCCAACATCCACATCCTCCATCAATATAGATCCAGCATTGCCATCAAGTATCTCTTGATGCATCTTTCCAGTTAAAAGATCAAACAGTACCTTCCCGAAGCCTAAAACATCACGCCTAAAGAAGTATTCAGGGTCCATGCAATCATTGGTCCCTCCATTATCTGATTCAGAAATTGATTCCGAGTTCCCAAAATTCGTAACCTTGGCAGTACAGTGTTCATCCAACAAGATGTTTAAGGATCTTATGTCCCTATGGATGATGGGCTTTGAAGTACCTGTGTGTAGATAGGTGATTGCGCTTGCAATTTCATTAGCAATCCTTAAACGGCTTTCCCATGAAAGATCAGAAGGGTACATTTCATGGACATGTTTGGCGAGGTTCCCATTAGGTATGAACTCAAATACTGACCTGGGATCTCTCGTCTCAATGCAGCAGCCCAATAGCTTCACCACATTCCTATGGTTTATTTGGGATAGCATTACAATTTCATTGAAAGCGTTGTATATTGTCTCAGCACGGACAAAGTTCAACCTCCTAACGGAAATTGCTCGGTCTCTGTAGCTTCCTTTGTATGCAGTATACATACCTCCCACAACCAAAATCTGCTTCTTGTCATAGTTGTCAGTTGCCTTCTCAAGCTCTTTTGCAGAGAATATCCGGATAGGGTTAACTTTGCCTGCACAAGAAGAAATCAACCCCTCTAACAATCGGGCCCCATTAACCATGAAAAAATGCTCTCGTTCACTTCTCTTTGATCTTTCAATTGTCTTCCATCCCAAGCACGAACTCATGAATGCACTAAATTACACCTAAATGAATAACAAAGAAAATCAGCCATTATCCATTTTAAAACTACAAGGTTTATAAATTTCTTAAGAAAATAAAGATCCTTATTGCTGCAGCCCAATGTGCTTGTGAAAGACTGCAACAAGACAATTTACATAGCCTAAATTCAAACAGTTGTATCTTCTTCGTTGAGGTGATTCAAAAGCCAAATGCAACATTAATCAGTGCGGTTTCAAAAGCAAGAGAAGCGAAAATAAGCAACAATTGATTTTAGAACTGTTAGAAGCGTATGAGCGTGTACAGTGTGTACAGTGTGCATTGGTACTCCGTGGCACTATACAGTTCAGTGTTCCTGCAGGACGACATCTGCTTCAGTCATCTTTTTATTCCTTGTATGCAGCTGTAACCTCGTATCTTAATAATCCCTTTTCTCTCAATCTATCCTTCTCCTTTTTGCATTCGATGACGATGAGAAATGGAAACGTTATTTCCATGGAATTGCAATTTCCGCTGTTTGGATTTGTGAAAATTTCATATTTCCAGTCGAAATTTAATTTCCACAATTGCCTTTTTTGAAGGAAAATCACACGATTTTCCTCTTTTCAATTGCCTTTTTAAAATCCATGTTTGGAAACCATGGATTCCATGCAAAAAAAAATGAAAAAGGAAAAGGGTTTTCTTTTGATGTGATGATTGTGTTTTTTAGATAGGGAAAATGTGGGTTCCACCCAGCAATCATTACACTTGTCCATAATTTGGATTTTTGGCACAAGAAACTATTGAGTATTTGTGAGAGGGAATATAAGATTTCCACTTGCTGTCCAAAAAAAAAAAAACATTCGAAATTGGAAGGCATGTTTTAATAGTTCCCATAAACATCATCACTGATTAATTATTGTTTCTTACTTTCTTTTTCCTTGGATTCCACATACCCAAACATGTCCTAAGAAATGCAACTACCCTGAGTCAGAGGACAATCCATTTCCATTCTCATTCTCATCATTAGTCAAGCCTAACTACTTGAATTTACATATGGAACAATCATTGATGAGCTTAACTATGCAGGGACCGTCATTAGCCAATCTTAACTTGTGTTCTACATAGGCCCCATTGCTAGATGATCTTAACCAGTGGGCCCCACCATTAGTCTATCCTAGATACCTGTATTTCCAAGTAGAGACATCATTAGGATATCTTAAACATGTGGGGCCCATCACTCAGCAAACCTAACCTTGTGTGTTTTCATGTGTGTATCATTGTTAAGTTTTCCTAACCAAGTACATTTCCATGTGGGGCTACATTAGATGATCTTAACCCTGAAGGGCCCACAGATAGTCAATCCCAACTAAGTTGGCATGTGTGCAATGATATAAATGGTCCATGGATCAAGGATATTTGCTGATGTGACATGATGCGAACCGAAAAAATGGAAAATAAAACCGTGCGATGGAAAAATGGCTGGGAAGCAAGAAATGGAAATAGTGTTTCATTTCCACCAATTTTCCCAGAAATATTGTTTTCAAGGAAACTAATTTTTCTCTTTTCAGTTGTAACAAATAAAAAACAGGCCTAATCTACAAGAGCATTCACCAACTTTCCAGAATATTATTATTTTCATAGAACACTCTGGGAATTTTAATATTTTCTCTGGTAATCAGGATGACTTGAAATTTGTCAGATGAAAATAGACTTGAGGGAACCAAAAAATTTGGAAAAACAAATCTCCAACCATAAGTGCTAAAAATCTAGCAACCAATAAAGCTCTGAAAATTGAAATTTTTCTCCAACAAACAAGCTAGAAACAAGGACCGAACAATTGGGCTGCCTATGCCTTGTCAATACTTAAAAAATAATAATAAATAAATAAAAATCGGAACAAGTGGGAGCAATTTGTTGCTGGAAACTGTTGAAGCAGAATCCGAACTTGGATGCAAATAATAAACTCAGAATCACTTGATCATTTTTTATCAGAATCTCTATCACTCAACTCTACATGCTAAAGAATTGCAAGAAATAGCAATTGAATTGAACTCAAAAAAGGATTGATTTCTCCTTGCAAATATAGACCAAAGACACACGAACCCCTCAGAATTTCATTGAACAACTACCCATAAATTGGTTGCAACAACAATGAGCCCCAATGCTTGCGATATCTTTCAATCAGAAAAATACAAATTTCCAAAACAATGCAAAAACTTTCCTGAGAATGTAATTGGGTGTCAAAACTGATTCCCATGTGTGCACATGGTACCAAAGCCATCCGTCATAAATACTATCTAAATGAATGCACCTGATCTAGAAATAATGGGCTGGATGCCCAAGGTTGGGCCTAATTAATAGGCTGACCTTTCATCTTGAATTGTGTTTATCGAGTTACCTTTCAAAAAAAAAAATGACTGATGCCTTTTGGAATTGGCTTTTTTTTTTAATATAGTTGATAATGCAATCCAGACATGCCAAAGATCCATCTTCCTTGGATCTCCAAATCAATGTAGGCCATTTAATAGCACATTGTTGAACCAAATTTGTAACTTCCTTATTGTAGATAAGCTTTTCATCAACTTTTTCAATTGTGTGGCATAAACTTTAACTTGAGACAATTGGTGAGTAACAAGCCGGTGGTGTTTTCTTTATCATACATCAAAAACTCTTCGTCCCACCAAACCTCATCTTCAGAAATTATAACATTGTTCTCAAATGTCTTGTAAATCTTACATTCTTTGTCATAAGTAGCATATGTCCAAACATTTCTTCAATTTTCTTTCCATAACTAACATCAGTCTTCATCAAAGATAAGTGGCCTATTCTAATCAACAAAATTTTCCGATAGTGGAGCAAGAGCTTGACAGTGGATTGGCAGAACAGGATTCGTGTAGCCGACCCCAATTAGTTGGGAGCAAGAGCTAGATCATGGTGATGATGATGATGATGATGATGATGATGTGGAGCAAGAGAATAGAAAATCAACCACTTCGACATGTTGTCCCAGATTCCACGAAATGCATCTTAGATAGTTTATCGATTCTTATGTCAAAAGTCTACACAAGATCTTCGTCATCCATTGTAATTTGTTAATTGTTATAGAGGTGCAGTCCAGCCGTACCGGAACCACCAGAATTATCACTTCAAAACTGTCCATCAGATGCGTATGCTAAAGTTACACTCAGAACCTGAAAATCACCACAAGCCAAAACTCTTGTGGGCCACAGAACAGGGGAAAACATGGGATGAGACATCCACCTTCGATCATCACTGGGGCCCACCTGAGTTTTCGAAAAGCCTGACTTCTGTCCTAACCCTTTATCCATGGCCGATTAAGGATCTGGACAGCTTGGATTCTGTATACAAAACATTGTGCCCCCCCCCCCCCCCCCCCCCCCCACGCAAATCAAGAGTAAGAGTTCCCTCTCAAACTTGTCCCCTGTTCAGTGGCCCACCTTAGTTTCCATTTAGGCTTATTGTTGGGCCCTAGGTATAATGTAAGGCGATGCATCTGATTGACAGATTGGATCTCATGAATAAATCACATGGACCCCACTTCTGCCTAGTACCGCTGTAGCTTATGGTGGTACCAGAACCACCTAACCACACCCTGTTGTTATGAGATTCCTTAGCTCATCAATCTCTTTACATTGATGAACATCTTTGACTGATGTAATGCTTGTAGTCCAATTTTCTAGTCCCTTTGCCATCATGAATTGAACTTTCTCTAATACCAATTTAATGTAGCCCAATATGCATGTGAAAGACTACAATAGGACAGCTAACAAATCCTAATTTCAAATGCTATATTTCCTTAAATACTTGGATTGAGGGGATTCAAAAGCCAAAAGAAACCTTAATCAATCTAGTTTCAGAGATATGAGAAGAGAAAACAAGAACAAAGATCAAATGGGAACAATTTTGGAATGTTCACCTTCTAGAAAATTGTTATTTTCAGACAGACTCTGGGTACTTTAATAATTTTTCTGATAATCAGAATGGCTTAAAATTTTGTAAGTCAAAAAAGAATTGATGGGAAAATACTGAAATTTTTGGAAAAGTGCTTCTCCGGACATTAGTACTAAACAAGTTGCAACTAAGAAAAATGTGTTAAAAATGAAAACAAACTTGGGTGAAAATATGACCTGGAATCTGTGCTGAGAACTGGGAATTACTCAACCAGTTTGGGTTGCAATCTCTCACAATGAAAAAGGAACCACTCAACTCTTCTTCTGCTAGAGAATTGCAGGAAATAACAATTCAGCTGAGCTCAAAATGGTGGGTTAATTTCCGTGAAATAAGAATGCTATAAACTAGGTAGATTTCATTGGTTACATGATCTAGGAGGCTTAGTTAGGTAGAGATTTCTTTTAATTGCATGGGTCTTACTTGTCATTTTGTGGGAGAGAGAGAATCTTATTTTATTGAATGAGTCATTCTCTAGAAAAGAACATGTGTATGGTGGTGTATCTTTTGAATGAAAATCATCAACAAAATTCAAACCTAAGCATTCTATCCTTGAGAACTATAAGGATGTCTCCCTTGAAGTAGACACTTTCACGTTTTCTTCCTCCCTTCCGTTTTTCATTTTCGGTGTTTGCTTGTTGACTTAATTGCACAGAAACATCAGCCAGGAAAAAACACATCATGTAGGGGTCGTCTGGATGTGGGAAAGATCCTGCTTATGCCAACTGTTTCCCCATAAATAGTTCACACAAGGAGTTTGGATGTAGTGAAGTGAACTCTTTACACTTTATAAAAACAACCTTCCACTGCTGTTTAAGTTTTTGGCATAATAACACATCGGAAATAGGATATTTGCAAATACCCACGTCAAAAGACTAAGCTTGCAAAAATCCACATAATTAATTCTCCATCATCCCAAAAAGACACATTCCATTAAATTATGCTACCACTTGTGTTAATTTTTTGGAAAATGCTGAAAAAAAATCATTGCCTTTAGAATCCCATGAACATCGGATGACTTTGAAGGTGGGGCTGACCTAGAGAGAGAAACGACACACACATATGCAACACCGTCCCCTAGTTAGGTAAGCAACCCTCACTGTGTAGAAGGCTGCCTCTCAAGAAGCCAACTGATCTGATAGTCAGGTGGTCTAACATATGAATCAAAGTTAATCTATTTTTCGTAACCTTTCATTTGTTCTGTACATGTGTGACCCACCCAATGACCATATCAGACCTTATAAGAAATGGCATCTAGAAAATAGGGGATCACCTGATGAACAGCTCCAATGTCTCAAAACGCATGCATTGCTACCACATGTGAGGTGAGGTACGATTCCAAAGTGCACTCAGGCATGTGTACTTGCCATTTCTAGCTCTCCCATTTACCTCTTACATTTCCATCCAAACACCTTGTTATCCTAATGTTGCCTTTCCATCCTTCGACTCCAACACTAGCATCATATGCCACATCCATCCACTGTAAGTGAATGTAGAAGAGGCTGCACTCCTGTTATAGTCCACCAAAATTTTGAAAATGATGACAACTCATCCTCCACACATGGGTCGCTCACAGGCCCAATTATGGGCAGTATGGCCATGGTTAGTTCCAGGGCATCGCAGTTTTGGTGATGGACCCCTTTCCATGGCCATAGACCAACGTGATCCACGAGGAAGACCAAGAATGCTAATAGCATAGCCACTTTGTTTGCCAGACCTCATCAAGCTTGTGGCCACATAGGTCGACACCAAGGTGATGAGATCTGTTGCAAGGTGGTTTGTACCACAATGGAAATTGAGAGATAGACAGACTAGGGTTTTTATGGTTGCAAAAGGAAAGAGAGAGGAGAAGAATTAGAAAGGCCAGGGGTATTTTTGGCATTTTCTAGAGAAAATAACACAACCTTTAAAACAGGGTTGGCATAATCTAACGGAATGTGCATGTTTACAACAGCGGAGAATTAATGAAGTAGGTCTTTGCAAATCTTTTTTTATTTGGGTATTTGCAAATACCCCATTATAGATGTGTTATTATGCAAAATAATAATAATAATAATAATAATAATAATAACAATAGCAATACACTCGACCCCTTCTCCCTGGTACCTATTAGTACCCAAACACAACTAATGTTAGGTGATGACATCTCCTTGTAGGGGACATCTACACGCCTCCTACCAAGAGACGTTTCTCCCTCTTACCTATCTTCAATATGTACATACGTACGTATGCAAATATGGTTTGTAAAGCCTAATTATCGTAAGCTTTTGAATATGCTCTCTTGTATTGTGGTCTATATGAGGAGAAAATAGGTAGAGAGGGGGCATCTTCTGGAGGATTTCGTCTCTTGCTTTTGGGTTTTTATTTTGGATCTTTCCTTTTGTAATTTTATGTTATTGGCATCGAATGTGTGCAAGTGTAGCTGCACAACAACTAGCACCAGCGCTTTACTTCAATTTTCGTCGGTTTGTACTTTTTTTTATTTATACACGCTTTTTTATTAGCAATTTGTTGGCTATTGAAGGTGCGCAATGGCTATAAAGACGTCGAATGCAACGTTTGAGTTGGAGAAGTTTGATGGGAAGAATAATTTTAACTTGTGGAAGGTTAAGATATGTGATCTACCTAGTCAGCACGACTTACACAAGGCATTGAAGGGAAGATCGAAGAATACAGCATTAATTGATAATGAGTGGGAAGATTTGGACTTGAGAGTTGTTAGCATAATCCGCTTATATCTTGCAAATTAAGTGCTTTATAATGTTATAAACGAGAATTCTGTCGAAAAAGCTTTGGGAAAAGCTGAAAGGTCTCTCTACAAGACGAAGTCTTTGACCAACAAACTATATTTAAAGCAACAATTATATACCTTAAAGATGAAAGAATGTATGTCTGTCAATGAACACTTGAATCAATTCAATTCAATATATATATATATATATATATATATATATATATATATATATCAGTGTTTTAAATAGCGGTGGGTAGCGTGTAGCGAAATAGCGTAGCGTAAGCTACACAATACTTCTATTTTTTTAATTTAAAATATATATATATATATATATTAAATAGTAAGAAAAAAGCAAAATATATAAATGTCACATTCTTCAAAATAAAAATCTCAAAGTCAAGAAAAAAGCAAAATATATAAATGCCACACCATAGAAAATAATACACATCCCACCCCTTCACGCACCTCAGTGGGCCCCATGTGGGCCACACCATAGAAAATAATGCACATCCCACCCCTTCACGCACCTCAGTGAGGCCCACATGGGCCACACCATAGAAACTAATGCACATCCCACCCCTTCACGCACCTCAGTGGGAGCCCACGTGGGCCATACCACAGAAAAAAAAAAAAGAATAAAGAACAAAAAACCGACAGTAACTAGCATTTTAAAAGAGAAAAAATGAGGAAAAAACTAAAAATACCAAGTTATTTTCATTGTACATCAAAAAAAAAAAAAAAAAAAAGGAGCGTACCTATTTTTGTCTCGAGATGAGATTGAATTAGTGAAAACTGCAAATGTTGAAGCTCCACAGCGATCGGTTTGCGTTTGGAAGCAGTTTTTCCAACTCAAGATTAAAAAGTGGGGAGAGGAGCAACGTCAGCAACGACGGTTTGCGTCTGGAAGCAGTTTTTCCAACTCAAGATTGAAAAGTAGGCAGAGGAGCAACGTCAGCAGCGTCGGTTTGCGCCTGGCAGCAGATTTTCGACCTCAACATTGAAGGGTGAGGAGAGGAGCAGCGTCGGTAGCGTCAGATTGGGCCTGTGAGAAGATTTTTGGTCTCCAAATGGAAGGGTGGGGAGAGCAGCTGCGTCAGCTGCTTCGGTTTGGGGGTGGAAGCCCTTTCGAATTAGCTTTTTTCTTTTTTAACTTAAGTTTGGCTTGTGGTGTGAGTTCACCACTGTTTCCTGCACTGGAAAAAAAAAAAAAAAAACAAAACAAACAGGTAGCGCACGCTTCCTATCCATAACTTACGCTACTACCCCTGTAGCGGAAAAACGATATTTGCTACGCTACGTAGCGAAATCACTACACTACGGGCGTTACTGAAAACAATGATATATATATATATATATATATATATATATATATATATATATATATATATATGCCAACTATTGAGCATTGATGTGAAAGTTGATAAGGCCATAATTTTAGTGTGTTCACTTCCTCCATCATATCGTCAGTGTTCGAGTTGTCGGTATCGTTACAACTCTCGCTCGTCGGAGATAAAAGATATAATATTGTTATCGCCGATAACCAGAAATGTGGGGGAAAAGGGAAAAACATGGGGAAAATGGTGGAATTTTTCACTGAAACTTCAGGACGTGCCTAAATACATATATTTACATATTTAGGAATCAAAAAATTACAAAAAGAATGAATTACATAATAAGTTTTCATTTAATGGGGCCCAAAAAGCATGCGTTTCCATAAGAAATCACTCTATGGGGTGGGGCCCTAGGAAGTTTTCAACAGTGGGCATTCAATTCCCATTGTTTTCTGTGGTGGGGTCCACTTGAGGTTTGGATGAGCCCAAAAATGAGCTGGGAAAATGGATAGACAGCATGGATAAAATACATACATCATGTGGGCTTCACAAAGTGCGATTGATGACATGTAAGCACTTAGAAATTGCAAATATGACATGCAAGTAATCAAATTAAATCGTCCAAATTATGGTACCCTGTGTAGATGGATCATGGATCCAAAATTGTGGTTATTCCATCATCTAAGTAGCAAATTTATAAACATTTGGATATTTAAATGAAAAATATCCAAAGGTCCTTCTTCCATAAACAAGCATCCACGGATACGAGACTACGATTGTTCTGTCACTGGGATTGTGACTTGCCTATAGAGGGCTCAACCTAGTCAAATTTGTTTGAATTAATATATGCCATGTGTACAATTTATGAGTGGTTGTGTATCCCAAACCTTAAGAAGATTTAAATATTAGGTGGACCACACCACTTGAAACAGGAATGAATGATCATTAAAAGCTTTTTATGGGTCACAAAAGTTTTGGATCAAGCCGATCTTTGTGTTTTCCCTTCATCCAGGTCTTCTTGACATTATCAACCAGTTAGATGGCATATAATCATTTCGAAAACTTTACAATTGCCTTTTGGAATTTTTAATAGTGAGGACTCAATCACCAATGTTTCATGTGGTTTTACCCACCTAAGATTTGGATCTGCTTAATTTGTGGGGTCACATCCTAAAATGGGTTGGAGAAACAGAAGGACGGTGTGGATATACAACACATCACCAAGGTGAACCCCATGGTAAGGTAACAGGTAACAGCTAATCTGCTCCCCTTTTTAACACGGATCTCCCAGTTTTGGGTGCGGCTTCGGTGGATCCCCAGATCTACCAAGGTAGGTGGGATCCTTGACCGTGGGGCCCACCGTGATGTATGTGCCTTACATCCACACTGTCTATCCGTTTTGAAAACTCATCTTAGGGCATCAATCAACACAAAAATGAGGTAGATCCAAATCTCAGGTGGACCATAATACAGAAACAATGGTAATTGATCATTAAAAATTTCTCGTAAAGACACAAATATCATCCTGATATAAAACTTTTGTCATCCTCGGGCTTTCAATCCCCACTGTTTTGTATGGTATGGTCCACGTAAGTTTTGGATTTGCCTGATTTTTAGATACTTGTCCTAATGTAGTCTTTAAAAATAGATGGACGGAGTGGATTTGTCACAAACATCTATGTGGGCCCCACACAGCCCCAAGCACACTTATATCTTTGTGCCCGAGGTCACAAGCAATCTGCTCCCCCTACCGACCACACTTAAAATAGCGCGGGTAGTGGTTGGTGCTCATTGGACCCCACCATGATGTATATGTTTTATCCACATCGTCCATTCATTTTGGAAGATCATTTTAAGCATGAACCAAAAAATGAGGTCGATTCAAATCTCAAGTGGACCACACCAAAGGAAACAGTGGTGATTGAAGCCCACCATTAAAAACTTCCTAAGGGCCACGAAAGTTTTTAATCAAGCTAATAACTGTGTTTTCCCTTCATCCAGGTCTATTTGACCTAATAAAGAAGTTGGATGGCAAATAAACATTCCAGTGGGCCCTAAGAAGTTTTTAATGGTGGCCATTTAATCACCACTGTTTCCTTTGATGTGGTCCACCTGAGATGTGGATCTGCCTCATTTTTGGGCTCATGCCCTAAAATTATCCAGCAAAATAGATGGACGGCGTGGATAAAACACATTACATCATGTGGGGCCCACAAAGCACCAACCGAAACAGTAGTCGGAACTCCCAATTCGCAAGCTGCGACTTCATCTCCCCTAAAAAAAGGGAGTTTTTTGGGGAGAGACTTTCATCAAAAGGAGTTTCTTCCAGAGAGTTCGAAAACCCAAATCCAACCAAAATATTGTAGAAATCCACTCAAAATCACAAATTAGTCACCAAAATTCATGCATTTTGCGAAATCCATCTTCGAATCAAAGAAAAAAGGGTAATTTTGAGGGGGGGTTTCTTACCTATTGAAGACCAATGCTGTCGATCGATCCACGATGGGCCGACGAGATTATTCTTCCGATCAAACAATAGGTATGATCTTTCAAAAAATACTAAAACGAATGCTTTTTCTTTTCTTTTTTTCCCGATTTTTTACGTTTTTTTCCAAATTTATCAAGAAATTGCAAAATATCGTCTAAATTTCACCGACGTTTGGTAGAGAAACGAATTTTTGTGGCTTCGGTATCACAAGTGCAACGACACCGATATTATCGTCAATAATATCGACATTCCGTTGACAATGGAAACACTACATATTGTCACCTTGTTACAATTTTCATTAATGGAAAGGAGACCATAAAAATAGATAATGGTACATTTTCTCTTCTATTAGAAGAGATTATAAAATTTTAAAAAAAAAAAATCATGTGATGAGAAAGGACATGCTAAAGGTTTTGTTGGTTAGATGCGTATCTACAAAAAATGGATCAGAAAATTAGGGTAGCAGGTATAGATCTGAGAAGAAAAACGTAAGGTGTTACTATTGCAAGAAGATGAGGCATGTAATGGAGTATAATAAACTTAAAGAGGGAGAAAAAGAAAAAAAAAAAAAATCAGATGAAGCGAGTGTAACAAAAGATTCTTCTAATGAAAGTGGCAATGTTGTTCTATTGGCAACCCCGACTGATGATAATTTTCAAGACACGTGGATTCTTGATTCTAGTTGTTCATATCATATGTGCCCTCATAAGGATTGGTTCACCACTTACAAGCCATTTAATACTAAAATAGTTCTTATAGGAAATAATGTTGCTTGTAAGGCTATTGGAATTGAAACAGTTAAAATTAAGATGTTTGATGGCATTGTTAAAACTCTGACAAAAGTGTGACACATTCTAAATCTGAAGAAAAAATAATATTTTGAGGTGCACTTAACTCCAAAGGTTGCAAGATAACAACGAAATGTGGTTTCATGAAAGTTACAAAAGGGCCCTGATTGGAATGAAAGGGGTAAAAAAGTGAGTAACTTATATGAGCTTCTGGGAGTACCGTTTCAGGTGGAGTAGTAGTGACCACGTCAGGTGATGCAAATGACACTTTTGTGGCATGTATTTAGGTCACATGAATGGGCATGGTTTATCAAAATTGCATAACATGAACTTGCTTGAGGGTAAAAAGTTGTATAAGTTGGACTCTTGTGAGCATTATGTTTTTGAAAACTAATGTACAGTGAGTTTCAAGGCCAAGATTCATTGTACCAAGGATATTTCCGATTATGTACACTCAGGTGTATGGGGACCTTCCAAAGTCCTTTCAAAATGAGGATCAAACTATTTTATTTCCTTCCATAATGATTACTCTAGGAAAGTGTGGTTTTACACTTTAAAACATAAGTCTTAGGCATTCATTATTTTTAAATAGTGGAAAACCTTAGTTGAAAAACAAACAAGCAGAAAGGAAAAGTACTTAAGGACGGACAATGGTGGAGAATTCAAGTCGGTCAAGTTCACAAAATTCTGCAAAGATGAAGACATTGCTCATCACTTCACTGCATCAAATACACAGCAACAAAATGTTGTTACGAAACGGATAAATAAGATACTCTTAGATAGGGCACACATTATGTTGCATAGCATTGGCCTATTGAAGTACTTCCAGGAAAAAGCAGTGAATACAATATGTTTCCTTGTTAACTAATCACCCAACATGTGTGTACAGATAAGTTGGAATGAAAAGCGAAGTGTATCTTTCTGAGTTATGCAGCAGATGCTAAAGGTTACAGATTGTGGTATCCTGGTCCTGAGAAGCTTAAGTTTATTGTCAGTAAGGATGTTCAGTTTGATAAGTCTATTATAGTGAAAGCAACTAAACCTGTTAGGCATGACAAAATTCAGGTGGAGTCTGATGCCATGTCGATGATCAATCAAACAGTAATTTTTTTAAAGATCAATCAGACAAGTGATACTTTGCAAATGATATAGAAAAATCCACAAATGAGTTGAAGGTGCAGGATGAACTTGAGAAGGAGCAACAGCTGCAAACATACAAGAAATGAAAATCCAAAAGGGATCAGAAGCATAAGGTAATGCCTGATATGGTTGCTTATACTTTATTGACAAAGTATGGAAAACCATCTATATTTCATAGAGTGTTGAATGATAGAGATTCAAGTAAATGAAAAGCTATCATGGAGGAGGAGACGAAATCTCTTCATAAAAATCAAACATGGAATCTGGTTGACTTGCCTAAGGGAAAGAAAGATATTAGTTATAAGCGGGTCCTTAGGAAAAAGGAAGGTTCCCTTGTTCTAGAGATGTGGTATACAAGACAAAATTGTTAGAGAAGGGCTATGCACAAAAGGAAAGTATTGACTTCAATGAGATCTTCTTACCAGTTGTAAAATACCCTTTCGCTCAGATCCTACTAGCTATTGTTGTACCTCAACTTAGAGCAGCTTGATGTTAGAATAGCTTCCTAACATTATATCTATCAACCAAAAGGATTTCAGGTGAAAGGCAAGGAAGATCACATGTGCAAATTAACAAAGTCTTTGTACGACTTAAAGTAATCCCTAAGGCAATGGTACAAACGTTTTGACACTATTCTTAGCAAACAGAGTATACTAGAAGTATGTATGATTGGTGTTTTCATTTTAAGAAACTTCTTGATGATTCTTTCATACACTTGATAATTTATGTTAGTGACATGTTGATAGCTACAAAAGAGATAGAAAGATGGGCATGTTACGTTTATCATAGAGCAAGTACATTGAGAGGGTTTGGCTAGGTTTAGCAGGAAGAATTCTAAGTCAATGGCTATTCATCTTGCTACTCGTTTCAAGCTTTCAGCAACTCAGTCACCAAGTACAAATGATGAGAGGGCCTACATGTCAGAAGTTCCTTACTTTAGTACAGTTGGCAACATGATGTCTATCATGGTGTGCACACAGCTAAATATTTTATAGGCAGATCGTGTCGTGAGCAAGTATATGGAAAAATCCAAGAATGGTATATTGGCAAGCTGTGAAATAAGCTTTACACTAGTTCAATAACACAAGATATTATGTTAGTGTTTGACAGAAACAGTGATCAAAAAAGCGATGTCATTGGATATGTGGATATTGATTTTGCATGTGATTTGGACGAGAGAAGATCTACTATGGGTTATGTGTTCACTCTTGCAGGTGGTTTGATTAGTTGAAAATCAATGTTACAAATATACAATCGATAGTTGCTCTATCTACCACTGAGGCAGAACACATAATTGCTACAAAAGCTGCGGAAGAAGCTTTATAATTAGAAGGCCTAGTTAGTGAACTTTGTTTAGGACAAGAAAAGATACGTGTTTATTGTGATAGTCAAAGGCACATTTGGTAAAGAATCAAGTCTACCATGTAGGTCCAAAGTCCAAACACATAGATACACAATATCTTTATATTTGAGAGGTTATCTCCGAAAGTGTGGTCCTTAATGAAGATTCACACTAACGAAGCATATTGCAAGGGAGAAGCTTGTTTGGTACTGGATTTCTCTTGGGCTTGATGTTACCTAACAATTGGTGACGTTTGGGCAGCTGTTATCAAGAGTATTTTTTCGTGCTATTAAATAAGCTTAGTCTTCAAGTCGGAGAATGTTAAGTGATGACATCTCCCACACGTCTTTTATGAGGAGACGAATCTCCCTCTCACCTCTTTTCAATATGTTCATACGAACGTATGCAAATATGGTTTGTGAAGCCTAGTTCTCTTAGGCTTTAAATATGCTCTCTTGTGGTGTGGTCTATATAAGGAGAACACAAGTAGAGAAGGCATTAACTTCTAGAAGATTTCTGGGTGTGAGATTTCTAGTGCAATGGAAGAGTGAGAGCGCAAGTTAAGCCTTGTATTTCTAGTTCCCATTGTTTTAATGAACAAGAAAGTTTCATATTGTTGCCCCGTGAATATAGGCATATTACAAAACCATGTAAATCTTAGTGCCTTGTCTTTTGCTTTTGGTTTGGCCTTTTGAGTATTTGTTTTGCATTTTTCCTTTTGTGGTTTTGTGTTGTTGGCATTGAAAGTGTGTGGTGTAGCTGTGAAACAACTGATTACCTTATAAAGACTTTACCAATACCTAAACATGACATAATAGAACAATTTACCTATGAGTAAATAATTTACATAAGAAAGATTTTACCTACACCCAAATGAACCCTACATGGTAAACAATGTGCACCGGTTAACTCCATAGCAACTAGAGGCATTGGATTAGTTCCTTATCTTGCAATATTGGGCATGTTTGGATATCACCAATTCCATGGAAATCAATGGAAAGGAAAAAGGTTTTCCATTGATTGGCAGTCTAAGATGTTTGGATAGCCAAAAATAGAGAGGATTGCACCAAACAATCGTTGCCCTTTTCCATAATTTGGACTCTTTAGTAAAAGAATGTCACGTACTCACATACTTTCTTGCAGTGCAACTAGAGGCAATGGATCAGTTCCTTGTCTTGCAATATTACTCTAAGGGCATGTTTGGATATCATCAATTCCTTGGAAATTAATGGAAATGCAAAAGGTTTTCCGTTGATGTGACAATTTGAGATGTTTGGATAACGAGAGAGAGAGAGAGAGAGAGAGAGAGAGAGAGAGAGAGGATTCCACAAAGCAGTCACTAAACCTTTCAATAATTTGAACTCTCAGGCACAAGAAAATATGTGACATTTAGTCACAAATATGATATTTCCACTTGGTATCAATCCATGTTTCAATAATGCTCAAGTGCTTATGGAAAAAATAATTTCTTAATTATCACCTTTTTCTTTTCTTTTCCCTTGGAAGTTGGAATACATGTATCCAAACATGGCCTAAGGGCTTTATTTAATTAGTGGGAAAAGAAAGGAAAATGTGATATTATCCAATGATGATTTCCAATTGAAACATAGATTTCGATGGATTCTATTTTTAAGGGTATTATTTGAATAGTGTGTGAAAATCTCATATATGTGAGACAATGGTCACCTCATACCTTGTGCTAGAGAATTTGACAACGGACAAGAGTAATGATCACTGCATCAAATCCATTATTCTTTTGCTAACCAAAAATAGTGAGATGTCCCATCAGAGCATATTTGGATTGGAGGAATCCTTGGTGTGGGATTAAAAATCTCAATCATTATGTCAATAATTATTTCCCAATGCACTATGCAAACATGGATTCCAATTTTAGGGATCTTGTTTGGATAGCAAATGGAAATCTCATTTTCTTCTTACAATGGTTACCTTGTATCTTGTACTTGAGAACCCAAACCATGAAAAAGGCCAAAGATTGCATGGTGGAATCCACCGTTTTCTTGGTCATCCAAACAACACAAAAAGTCACATCAAAGGAAAACCTTTTATCATTTCGCTGGATTTCCATGGTTTTCTTCATATCTAAACATGCCTAAATAATGGATCAGGAAATGAAGTCACAAATGCACATAACCCAACTAAGTGGAGCCAATTGCTTGATGATCCACGCCATTGATTTAATGCGAACACCAATCGGGTATGCCCTGACCAACATGATATTGGCCCTTTAGCTAGACGGTTACTGTAAATTCTTTCCTTAACCGTCTGTTTGAAGTCCACTGGTGAAACCTTGTGTTAAGATAATCCAACGGGAAAGATCTCTCAGGAATCCCCAATCCGCAGTGGGTCACATCAGGCCAACGGTGAGGATCTCCGAGAATCAAGCCATTGTAACCATCTCCATGGATGATGATAAACCATCAATTGCTAAAAATGAGAAATAAAGAAAAAGATGCAAACACCAACGAAGAAAGCGATTGGAATAAAATAGAAAATGGGAAGCATTCGTATTACTTCACCTCTGCTACAGACTTCCTTCTTCCTTGTCGCGTTGATTTGGGGAAGATTGATGTTGTAATTGCAAACGAGCTTCGGAACGTTTCTTTTCGTTTTGGTGGCGGGGTAGGTATTTGATACTCAGGCGGTGTATGACATTTGATACGCAGGCGCAGTGAAATTGTACACTTGGCCACAGTCCTAAACCCTTTCAATCGTGGAACTCATTGTCACCAGGTACCAGACGCAAAACAAGATTCTAGCCTCTCTTCTGTAGACCGCTTGTGGAAATATGAACAGGACCCTAGTGTGGATATTTTTCATTTTCAACCGTCCAGTAATTGTCCACCAATCCGATCATCAGATTATCGAATAAGCTTAATTTTCCTCTAATAACACATACATAATGGGACGCGTAATTTCTGCAGTTTATTTTCAAGTAATTTTATTCCGAGTATGCAATTTCTAAGTAATTTCTTAGTGCCAGTGTATCATCCATAACACTCTGCAAGAGTATCAAAGATTTCCTACATTTTGAAACGATAAATTTAGGACTGTGGGCCCCACCTTTTATCCAGCTATTTTTATGAAAGAAGACAAACCTTCTTTTGCAACCTAGACCTGCGCATTAGGACAGCGAATTTGAAGACTAAAATACCCCTCCCTTTCGAAGATGAGCGCTGACGCTCCTCCAGCCAAGAGTTGTACGAACGGCTCAAAAGAGATCAAAGTTATATGGCCCAACAATTATGTATTTATTATATCCACAACGTTCATCCATATTTAGAGATTATTTCGGAGCATTATCCAAAAAAAAAAAAAAAAAAATCATATCCAGATCAAATGGACCACACCACAAAGAGCAGCGGGAAAACTGATTTTCACCATTAAAAATTTTGTAGGGCCCACCACTTGATAGTTAGATCTATCTTATTTTACGTCTCAAGCTTAATATGAGCTTGCCAAATCGATGGACGGTTTGGATATAACACAGACCTCATGATGGGACCCACAAAAGGCAGTGGGATTACAACAGTAAAAAAAAAATTTTAAAAAAAAAATCTATAACTACGGATTATAACCGTAACCATATCCGTAGCCTAAAAAATCGACGAGGCAAACTAGAAAACGGTGGGGCAAACTAGAAAAACGGCAGGGTAAACTAGAAAATTGGCGGGGCAAACTAGAAAACGGTGAGGCAAACTAGAGGGCAAACTAGAAAAACGGCGGGACAAACTAGAAAATGGCGAGGCAAACTAGAAAATCGGTGGGGCAAACTAGAAAATCGGCGAAGGTAAGCATGAAAATCGGCTGGGCAAACTAAAAAATCGGTAGGGCAAGCATGAAAATCGGCAGGGCAAACTAGAAAATCGGCATGGCAAGCATGAAAAGCATGAAAATGGCAGGGCAAACTAGAAAATCGGTATGGCAAGCATGAAAAGCATGAAAATCGGCGGGGGAAACTAGAAAATCGACGAGCAAGCATGAAAATCGGCAGGGGAAAAAAATTCATATAACGTCGATATATCGACATATTGTCAATATATCGATGTGATATATCGACAATATGTTGATATATCGATGCTTGATTTTGTCGATATATCGACATATGGTCGATAATATCGAATTAAGTCCTCATTTGTCCAGTGACTTAATTAAAAAATTTCATCTAACGTCGATATATCGACAATATGTCGATATATCGATGCTTGATTTTATCGATATATTGACATATGGTCGATAATATCGAATTAAGTCATCATTTGTTTAGCGACTTAACCAAAAAATTTCATGTAACGTCGATAATCGATGCTTTATTGTATCGATATATCTACATATTGTCGATATATCGATGCAGTTGTGTTGTTAATATATATATATATATATATATAATAATATATAATATATAATATATATATATAATATATAATATGTGTTGTGTGTGTTGGTGTGTGTGTGTGTGTGTGTGTTGCTTTTGTGGGTCCCATCATGATGTCTGTGTTATATCCAAACCGTCCATCTATTTGGCGAGCTCATATTAAGGCTTGAGACGAAAATAAGATAGATCTAACTATCAAGTGAAACACACTGTAAAATACAGTGGGGAATTGAACGTCTACCATTGAAACCCTTTTAGGGGTTACAAAAGTTTTGGATCATTATGAAATTTGTTTTTCCTCTTCGTCCAGGTCTTTGTGACCCTATGAACGAACTTAGACGAGGAGGATTTCTCACACATCACAGTGGGCCCCCAAAAAGTTTTTAATGGTCGATGCTCATTCAACACTGTTTCCTGTAATGTGGTACACTTGAGATTTGCATATACCTCATTTTTTGTCTCATACCATAAAATGATGTGGAAAAATATATGGACGGCATGGATGAAAAGCATACATCATGGTGGGGCTCACAGACCACCGAACATCCACCATTGCGTGGTGGCAGGGGAGTACCCAATCCGTTTCCGTAAAAGGAGGGGTATTTTCGTCCAAAAATTTGTCCCCGCACGTGGAGGTCTAAGTTGCAAAAGAAGGTTTGTCTTCTTTCATAAAAACAGCTGGATAAAAGGTGGGTCCATAGTCCTAAATTTCTCTGTTGAAACAAGCGACTCACGGGAGGAGACGTTGAAGAAGTGAATCGCGGCGCACGTGCAACTTGGCACGCTTGCGAGAGATCCGTGCCACGTAACAGGTGGGAATAAACGTGGAATCTCCATTTTCGAAAGGTCCAATACGGTCACCTACCATGTGGACCACACCCGTACGTTGATTTTCGGCTTTTTGTGATTTTCTTACCGACCGTCCATTCCCCTAAATTGTATATGGTCCACTGATCAGTAAGGTGGACTACTGATAAGACTTAGACTTGGCCACACCCAGTTATTGGCCTGAATCTATAGCACGTGTTATCAGGTTTTAGTTAGTAGATAGTTACCCTAATGACCTGCTAGCTAGAGACGGACGGTCAAGGGGCTACATGGGACCACCGTTTTCTATATGTTTTATATGCTTGCCCATTTATTTTGACTGAACATTTTAAGACATGAGCTCAAGTGGACCACACCAAATAAAGCATTGAGGATTGAACTCTTATTGTTGAAAACCTCGCAGGAGTATTTATTTGTCATCCAACCTCTTAGTAAGGTCACGTGGATTAGTATAAACGAAAAAAATAAATATCAGCTCGATCCAAAACTTTTTTTTCCCAGAGTTTATATCTCCACTACTTCAAGTGGGATGGTCATCTTGAGCACTCCATCTAACTCCTTTTGAGCTCATTCCAGAAGGGCTTGTTTAGCCGGACGTGTTGAATGGGATTGGAAGGGATTAGGGTGGATAGGTTTTTTGAATCCAACAGCGTCCGTATTAAGGTATGTTTGGGCGATGCAAGAGTGATGAAGAATGGGATTGGAGGGTGGATTTGGATGGATTTCGTGCTGGATTTGTCATAGGATTGGTGGTATTTCTCGCGGAAATACACACCTGTTTCCTGGCTGATGATATAAAACCCATGTGAAGCCCACTATGCATATGTATGTAAATCCACTGTCTATTAGGTATAAACCTGTATTTAAACCATAAATACTAAATATAAATCTAATCAAAGATTCCTATTAGTCACACCAATGGCAATGATTCTAGTGTATCATATGGGATATGTTGCAATTTCATGCCTGTTCAAACACGACAGGGGCTGGATAGGGCAAATCCTGGCCGCCTGTCCAAACATCCCAGCAAGTGACTCGCTAGATTTTGAATACCATGGGATTGCAAGCAATCCACTGACGCAATTAGTGATTTCTCAAAAAGGGTGCAATCCACTGTAATACAATCCAATCCCATAGGATTTGCCCGTCCAAACACGCTCTAAAATGATACGTAGAAATAAATGAATGGAATGGGTAAAATATAGATATCAAAGTGGGCCCCATAGAGGCCCTGACATGACCGTCCCCTCTCTAACTGTCCCAATCTACACCATAGTTAAGTAAGGGTGTCAATGGGCCGGGCTCGGGCATGAAAAGCCAGAATTTTGAATAGTTAAGTGATACTAAGCATCGATAGGGCATCATCATATATGTCCCATCCCAAAATATTCCACACACACCTCGCTATGGATGTCCCATATCAAAAACCCCCAGCACTGAAAGATTCTAGTACTGGAATATTTACCTTTTCTTGGTGAGTGGTTGAAGACATATTTCTTGAAAGTTTGAAATTTATTAGAGAATAGATATTTGGTGCATTGCCATCATGGCGTGGCGCATGTATAACAACGTCATGGATCACGAAATAATGACCTCACTTGTTAGAAATAAAACAAATCACAATCTAGCAAGACGAAGCTTAGAAGAAAGTATTTTGTCAAACAAAATACAGACTTGGACCCTGTTTGGCAGATGCCAAAAACAAAGTTCATCTCATTTTAGTCATGGTGATTATGTATAGGAGATTCTCTCTTTTTGAGATTGATTGAAAACAATCTCCATAACCAACCAACAATAATAATCTCTAATACATAATTAAAATTTAACTAAAATGAAATTAATTAGCGTACACAAGACAATCACTTGGAAATATGCAATGCACCGTGGATGGTTGCCAAGCAAATTCAGAAGGAATCTTTCATAATAATCTCCCTTCAATTTTATAAAGACTGGTTTTCCATACACTTTACCACCGAATGTTGTGATTTTCAGAGAATCCATTTATCCAGTGTGGTGCCACAGATGAGTGGATTGCATGGCATATAAACACCAGGGTGGACCCCAACGAAATTTGGATGATTTTAATGATGGGACTTGTAATCTCAACTGTCTTTCATGTTGTAGCCTACTGAGTGTTGAGTTGGCCTGATTTTTTAGCCCTGATACAAACACATGGTAATGCACCTGGTGGACGGGGTAGATCTCATCCGCATGTAGGCATTCCATCCAACTCAGTGGAAGTAACGCCTGCCATGTCCACACGAAGGTCAGGCAAGTATTTTGGATTGCACAAGCTGCATATACCTCAGTGAAGCAATAGGCACACAGATTCCAAATCAGATTGATCAGAGAATCCCAACTTCCAATTGATGGAAGTTAAGTTTTCTTGTTGAGGTCCTCGCCATTTCCTAATATTAATCTTAACCACCCGTGGGACATTCGGTAATCAGCCATTCAAAATCGTAGTTGGCTGTGATTTTTGGGTTTTACAATTCTTACCACTTGAGGTGCATGCGGGTACATGTACAACGATATCACGGCCTGCATAACCTAGAGTATCATATCAACGGGGATTAAAGAGATGTGCTCCATGGACGCCGATTAGCTACAAACAAGTGACGTCACCAAGTTTTGTGGCCCCACCGTGATGTATAACCCAAAAATGAGGCAGAGATCATTTTAGGGCATGAGCCAAAGAATCACGCAGATACAAAGCTTAAGTAGACCCCACCACAGAAACGTGGGGATTGAACACCTACCATTAAAACCTCCGTGGGGCCAAGAAGTTTTCTTAAGCTGATTTTTGTGTTTCCCCTTTGTCCATGTCTGTGTAACTTACAAACATGTAGAGTTGTACATGAACCAAGTTAGTTCAATTAACTCACTTGACTCGACTCAAAGAAGCCCGATTCAACTCAGTTTGAAACTGAATTTAAGCCGAGTCGAGCTGATTTTTGGAGCTTGAAAACATTTTGAGCCAAGTTCGAGCTTGTCCGAGCTTGAATCGACTCAGATAGAACCTCAACTCAAATCGACTCGAATCGAATCAGTTTGGTGACTCGGTTATTTCGATGTTGACACTGCTCACCAAGTGTTTGACGAAATGACTCAACAAAGTGTTGTTTCGGGTACATTTTTCCGTGGGATCGGTTGGTGGCAAGGAAAGTATGGATATGAAACAAACCACTACCAAAAAAAAAAAAATTTAAATTAAATATTTACATGATAAAACTATATCTTAATTTTGATGATGCATGACGCGTGTGTGAAGAAATACATGTAAACTACTATTGTTGTTTTGCATACTATGATAAATCGAAGGTGCACTGTGTTTAAGAAAATGTCCCATAAGCTCAGACTAGTCCAAACTGCTAACCGAACGGAGCCAAGCTGGCGAATCAAGCTTGAGGACCGAGCCAAGCTGCCAAGCCAAGTTCGAACTGGGATTAGCTACTGGCCAAGCTCGACTCGGTTCAACTCGTGTACAGCCCTACGAACAGGTTAGACCTCAGATAAACATCAAAAAGGTTATATCTTAGATCTCAAATAAACATCATGGTGGGCTCAAGAAGGTTTCAACGGTGAGCATCACTGCCCCCACTATTTTTTGTGGGGTCCACTTGAGCTTTAGATCTGACTCATTCTTCGGCTCATGCACTAAAATGCTCTCCAAATGGATGGACGATGTGGTTACAACACACATCATGGTAGGGCCCACAGAACTTGGAAACGTCACTTCAGTAGGTAAATTCGCTACTGGCGCTGTCAGTAGCTAATCCGCGTCCGTGCTCCAGTGGCATCAGGCAGAGATGTGCGGCCCACGTGCATTTATTACATCCACCTTATCGCATCCTCTCAGTTTACGCTTACACCCTGAAAATCAGCTCGATCCGAAGCTTTAGTGGGCCACAGCACAGGGAACTAGGTGGGATGGTGATGTAGAACGTGTCACAGATACGTTCCTAGCATGGTTGGGCCAAAAGAAGACGGACCGTAAATTGACCATAATTTTTTATCCGGGTATCGTTACAGGGCGCACAACCTATCAATCTTTACTGAAACGGGTCATCCAAGGTGAACCGACCCACAACGTGGGTTATATCTGTCCGTTTCGTCAGAAAATGCGCGCTCTCAGCTCAAAAACGAATTTTTAGGAAAATTTTACTATTTTTAGTAATTCCGAATTTTTTAAATATTTTTAGAGTTTTAGATTTTCTTTCCTTTTAGAAATAACTTTTAGTTATACTAGGACTCTTCTAGAGAAAGTTTATTTGCAATTTTTATTTTTAGAAACTAGGCCTTAGAAGAGTTTTATTAGAATTAGGATTTTTATTAGAGTTAGAATTTTGCTATTTTTGGTAATTACGAATTTTAGTTTATTTTTTCTTTATTAATTACACATTAGAGAATTATCAATTATTCATTAATCTATTTCGAATTTATTTAGAATTTATTTCTATTTTCTGCTATCTTTTCTCGTGGATTCGAGAAGTCTCTGTGAGGAGTCCAGAGAAGTTCCGTGGATTCGGAATAGTTATCCTCTTGAGCAAGACGGTGCTCGACCTCACGTCCTCCCCTACGTCAGTTTGGTATCAAAGCGAGGTTTCTCCTCGAGTCGATGGCTTCTAACAACGGGTCGGGCAACAATCCCATGGGCGGTGCTCTAGGGAATTTACCTTTAACGGCGGCAGCTTTCGAAGTAGTGCAACGAGAGAATCAGCAAGCCATACAAGGGCTGCAGGCTTCCATCGACCGCATAGCGGATCTCTTGGCTGAAAACCTAAGGCAACTCCGTGTTCATAGTGGTGATCCACCACCAGCAATTGCTGGAATTCGTAATTATACTGATCGTAGGGCGATGCTATTAATGAACCACATGATGGTTCAAGAATTCAAGATGAAAGTCGATCTTCCTAGTTTTAATGGTCAACTCTACTTCAAGGACTTCCTCGATTGGTTGCTTGAAGTCGAACGTTTCTTCGATTACATGAACATCGTAGAAGCAAAGAAAGTTAAACTCGTGGCATACAAGTTAACGGGCAAAGCTTCAGATTGTTGGGAACAACTTCAACTCGAGCGGGCGAGACAAATGAAGGCACCAATCCGCACGTGGTCGCGAATGAAAAAGTTATTGTGCATGCGATTCCTCCCTCGAGAGTACGATCAGGTATTATTCCAACAAAACCAAAATTATTATCAGGATAGTCGATCAGTAAAAGTTTATGCAGAAAAATCATATTATTGGTCTGTGAGAAACGACTTCATCAAAACAGAGTTGCAATAGACCACGAGATTCATCAGTGGTGAACATGTGACCTCTATAGGAATGGAGAACCAACCCAAGACTTCTAAAGTGGAGGGACAATATCTTATCACTGAACAGGCTTTTGTTAAACAATCTGAAGAAACGGGAAATATATATTCATTAGTTGAAAAGAAAAAATATGTGAAGCCTGTGAATATCCTGGAGGATTTGGAACCAGTATCGCAGGGGTTTAAGAGGGTTGTGCTCGATGAACTCCCTAATAAATTACCTCCCATACTAGATATACAAAATCACGTTGATCCCGTCTCAGGGGCAAGTCCGCCTAATTGCCCACATTATCAGAAAAAATGTGAGATCTCGAAGGCAGATGTGAAGAAACCGATCGATATTAGTCAAGTCAAGGAAAGCATGAGTACGTATATTGTGTCAACTCAAGAGCTTAATGCCAAGTACAAAAAAATGGTTAATGAACATCGGCGTCGGAAGTTATCTCAAACTCATGTGTTAGGTCTCCTGCGTAACTCGAGGACGAGTTTTTTTCAAGTGGAGGGGTCTGATGTAGAAAGTGTCACAGATACGTTCCTAGCATGATTGGGCCAAAAAAAGATGGACCGTAAATTGACCATAACTTTTGATCCGGGTATCGTTACAGGGCGCACAACCTATCAATCTTTACTGAAACGGGTCATCCGAGGTGAACCGACCCACAACAAGGGTTATATCTGTCCGTTTCGTCAGAAAAAGCGTGCTTTCAGCTCAAAAACGAATTTTTAGGAAAATTTTACTATTTTTAGTAATTCCGAATTTTTTAAATATTTTTAAAGTTTTAGATTTTTTTTTTTCCTTTTAGAAATAACTTTTAGTTATACTAGGACTCTTCTAGAGAAAGTTTATTTGCAATTTTTATTTTTAGAAACTAGGCCTTAGAAGAGTTTTATTAGAATTAGGATTTTTATTAGAGTTAGAATTTTGCTATTTTTGGTAATTACGAATTTTAGTTTATTTTTTCTTTATTAATTACACATTAGAGAATTATCAATTATTCATTAATCTATTTCGAATTTATTTAGAATTTATTTCTATTTTCTGCTCTCTTTTCTCGTGGATTCGAGAAGTCTCTGTGAGGAGTCCAGAGAAGTTCCGTGGATTCGGAATAATTATCCTCTTGAGGAAGACGGTGCTCGACCTCACGTCCTCCCCTGCGTCAGATGGGATGCTCACCCTTGGTTCTAACCGGGGCCCACATGAGTTGCAGAAAATCCTGATTTTTGCTCCCTTAATCGAGGAAAGATTAAGCGTCCGACCATCCTGGAATTCATATAAACAACAAGGTAGGCCCCCAGTGAAATCATGGGTAAGCGTCACATCTTGATCTGTGCCCTGCGTTCTGGCCCACCCGTTTGGGCTAATTTTTGGGCTTTGTGGGTAACAAGAGGC
The DNA here is from genome assembly GCA_021015155.1 of Magnolia officinalis. Lineage (NCBI taxonomy): Eukaryota > Viridiplantae > Streptophyta > Magnoliopsida > Magnoliales > Magnoliaceae > Magnolia > Magnolia officinalis. Next base: position 117,984,638 of record JAJHSJ010000002.1, read on the forward strand.
AACACATCTGATTAGACAGGTCTGATTTCCTGAATACATCATATTGACTCTACTCATTTCCGGTACCACCAGATCGCACCCTTTTTTGCATTCCCTGTTTCACCACGCTGTAACCCACCACCGACCTGACGCCAGCGAATATCCAGTAACTGAAAGCAACTGCACACATGCTGCTTGTGAGGCCCAAGAAAAGAAGAGTATTAAAACAACAACGGTGGATTCCAACTCAGTGAAGAAAATAACAGCATCCTCTTCCACTTACGACCAGTACTAGCTCTATCCAATAAGATCACAAGTAAAAGCATACTTACTTTATTGTTTCCCAATACCTTGAATAAATATTTAATATTTCCTCAACATGATCATATATAGTTTCAATTTTCCTATGTATTCCGATTTCCCAGTGACTGATACTATCATGGGTCAGTTTTTTCTAAGTTAGTAACCCTCTCTACCTGTCGTTGCCATGAATCCAAGTAACTTACAATTACCAATAGTAAACACCACTCCGTTACAAACAGAAACAGTAAATCTTCCTATCTTATCATACCCAACATTTTGTCCATCCCTCTCTCTCATCTGGGTATTTTGAACCATGTTTTAACATTTTCTTTACCCTTTTTACATATCTGCTTCTCTGCTGCTTTTGTTTCTGTTTTCTTCTTTTCCACTAGTTATTGCATTTCAACCCCCTCAACTCTCTTGGGCCTCTCTTTTTCACAATCTATTACTGGGTGGCTTTTGATTTTCTCTTCTTCCTCTTAAAAATTCCCGGCCACGGCCACCCTAAGAAAGTATGTCCCTACAAATGCTAGTGTGCGGGTCCCTGCATAGAAGTTCCATCCACTTCCTCGTGGTAGAAGCTGGCAAACATGTCGGCAAAAGGGAATGTTGACCTGGTGGGCCACCATGTGGACAGGCCATACTATAATAAGGGAATTGGACAGGTGTAACCATCGTACAGTGGCTTGTAGACGGAACAGCTAGAGCAGAGGTTGCCGTTCAACCAGCATATGTCACAACTGGATGATCAGACTTCAGATGTGTCCAATCACTGTGATTCTTGGCCTATAGCCCATCAACATGGTGGTGCACCAAATGAACACTTGGTGATCACCGGACATGTTTGCCACACATTTAAGCAGTGACCCTCATATTGGCATTCCTCATTTTCCATATTCGGAAGCGGATTTTTACTGAGTAAATGCATATTAGAAGCAAACCCTCCTAGTTTTCCCTGAATACCTTTTTTTATCTCTACTTCTTCCTTTCTTGTACTAGATCATGCCGTAATCTACGTTCTCCCATTTGAAGGGGGCAATATAACCAATATCTGGAGCGCCCCGGAGGAACAAACAGACACAAACACAGACGGCAGCAATTGCCAGCATTGCGCGGGCATAGGGGCGGTGAAGCAACCCTTGCACACCAGGCACTAGCTTGGACTTCCGTGTGGCTGCAACTGCACACTGGGCACAAGCCCGCCCTCGCGAACCCTGAGGATTAAGTTTATCAGCATCTACCATCATCCACGACTGGTCCAAGGAGATATCTGCATTCGTGATGGGTATTGACACTTGACGGTTTCTCCTGTCTGCAACTTTCCTAGCCACCACCCTGTTGTAAGAATGGTTGTTCCTCATCAAGGCATATGCATGCGGAGAATGCCCACTTACATCCAACAGAGAACTCCAGCACTTCAACCCAACCTATGACAATTTCAGAAAACAAGCACATCATCGAGTGAAAATTCATCCAACATATGTTACCAATTCCAAACAACAGAGGTTGATCAAGAAACTGCAACTGGTATCAAATTTTAAAATATCTAAGCCATTTTATGGCAGGCATCCCTTGCAAACCATAGGTTGCTGAAGGGATAAAGCCACTAAAGTAGTTTCAAACGAACAGGCCATGGGAGAGATTCAAGCAAGCATTTCAGACCATAAAAACCGTGCCTGAAGCAAGTTGTAAACAAGACGAAGTTAAAGAAGTACCTCTTGTGGGTCATTTGTCAGCGCATCAACCATGTCCTCAGAGTCCTGAGTGCAAGCAGCCAAATGCAGCGGTGTGACACCACCTGGTCCTGCTACATTTGGGGGGAAAAGGTACTTCTTTGAAGCATTGTTACTGCAGCTTACAAAGTAATGGAGGAGCAATTCGACCATTTCCCGACACTTCCTCTTCACAGCCCTGTTCAAGAGTTGGATTTCTGAAAGTGCTTCCAGTGATTCCCCAGAGAGCCCATTTCTTCCGGAGTTGCCTTCTATGAATAGGTCCAAAAGTGTTTTAACCACAGCAGACCAGTCCCGTTCTACCGAAAATGCAAAGAGTAATTTGAATCGAGCAGGAGAAAAGGCAATACTGGCTGGGGTGCCCTTTCTTTGGAACAGCCACCCAAGTTCATTTAGGAAGTGTAGAAGGTCCTCCCTTGACCTCGGCCGCCCGAAATCTCGAATCGGGTCCTCCAAAATGACATCTGTTCTCCTTGCATCTTCTTCAAACTCAGATTCAAGGATCCTCAATTCTCGACATATAGCAGCATCTGCAAGTATAACAGGAAAGCTGTTGCCTTTGAACCCATTCTCCACCTACACAGAGAATTCGAAGAAGGGAAGATTATCAAAGGAAGCAAGCCTAAAACTGGTGAGTAAGTATCATCTATTCATGATTTAGTCATGTGAAAAAGACATGGGTTATGAGAGTCTTTCTTTTGCCTGTTATTGACCAATCCGGTTTGAATTGATTACCTCTATGAAACAGCGACCCAAGACATTGGGAGCACCACCTGGGAAGCTAAAACTCTCCACGCTTGAGTCATCATAGATGGTGCCCGAATAAGATCCTGAAACTTCCTTTGACACATATCCCCCCTTAAATGTGCAGTGAATTCTGCATACAGTACAATTACGCTGGTTAGAGGAAAACATTGTTCATGTCATATAATATTCAGGAAATTATTATCCACTGCTTACTTGGTGCCGGGAACATTCAAATTGCGACCTCTCAAAATAAGAGATGTCTCTTTCCCAGCCTCGAATGCCAGAGGTGATACTGAGAACAGTTCAGGAGCACTCCATGTTCTCCAAGATTTGCATAGACGGATCTTGCCTGAATGTTAATTATAAGCAGCATCAGAAATGTTTCAATTCCAGGAATCAGCCCCAATTTTGTAAATTTCTGATTTCTTGTCTAAGACCTTTCCAGTTCAATTTTCTGTGAATGGTTATTTTGCCTATTAATGAACCTGGTGTAGCACTACTGTAATGAGAATGAGCCTTGCGGAAGTAATGAATCAGAAAGAAAAGAGATCAGCTACAAAATCCACTAAATTTGTAGAAACCAAATAGCAAGGGCTATAGTAAATGCTCACCATCCTTAAGAGATGCCAGCTGCCTGTCTGTATGGACCAAAAACCTCCCAGTTCTCCAGAAATCCGAATCAGAACCCTGAAGGAGTGTGCTGACACACCGAATGAGATCTTCTTGTAGCTGCAAATCCAATACACGACTTGTAATTAGCTGGAAAAGCTACCATGAAAATGCCCTTCCATGTTAAACAAAAATTGCACTCACCTCCTCCCACGCAATAGAAGGCATAGATACATAGACTGACAAAACCACGCATCCTGGCCTAATATAGCTCTCCATTTCTGATGGACTGTTAGAGAGCCAACTTAAGATCTGAAATGCAAAATCCACAGCAATTCTTAAGTATCTGGGCAAGATGCATATTACTCAATTACCAATTCATGCCCTGCTCCTCTTACCTGGGCTCGGAGTGTCCCTGGAAAGCTACTAGGGTCCTTGTCAAAAAGTTTGAAAATAATTCTCCCAGTCCGATCCTGCATAGGGCAGCGTGTAACTGTGTTTAATTCCCATAACTGCAGCACAGCTGCCCATGATTGGAACTCAAAAAGAAGGTGAGACAAAAAGCCTTTAAGAGAGGCCAATCAAGTAACAGAAGAGCATTACCTGCGCATCAGAATTCGAACTAGAAGGCGAGTAATCTGAGCCAGATGAAGATGTGTAGCCTGCTTGAAATGGTACAACCGAAACTCCATTATTACCAACCATTCCATTAGACCCCTTAAAGAGTTCCAGAGCCGAGCTCCAGTCGTTACTCGTGCTAGCCTCAATCGCCACATTGTCTTCTCTGCAAACTGACATCCTCTCGTGTTTCATAATTTCCTTCGCAGAATGCAGGGGGAACAGTTTCTGCACAACAGGAGGAGATGATGGTGGAGACCTCTCTTCCATGGGATTACTGCTGTCTGAAGAGAAGTATTTTCTGGATGATCCTAAATTTGGTGAACTGCCATCCTCTGGAGATGAACTAAAGAGCTGCAATGATAAACTTGGTTGAGCATCTTGAACCAGGCACTCAGATAATTCCGGCGGAGATCGATAACTACTGTTACTTCTTTCCATTCCAACTGAAGGAAATACAGAACTTTCCTTCTTCTGTAAATTGAAACCAGCATCCTGTTCCAGGGAGTTTGCCTTGGTTTTATCATAGGAACTAATATCACTGCTTCCTTGAGACAGAATCGCAAGGACATTAGGAGAACATGCTGCCAATGCAGCAGAAAGAACAGCAAGCAAGTCCACGTTTGATGAAGCAGGCTGGTTTCTGTTCATACTGGATGGCTGTTCTGAAGAAGCTTGTGATGCCTGAGAGATATTCAGATCAAAACCTCCTGGCACAGGCAATTTGGCAGAGCCCGTCGACATGGGTAACGAGATTATGTTACTAAGAATCTGGATGAGACGGTCCGCATCAGCAATTGATGGACCATTGGTAGTTTTATCCACATTATTTCCTGCAATTACAATTCTAACAGTTAAAATATAGATGATGATGATGATGATGATGATGATGGGAAGCTAATACATTCCCAAATACAATATGGAAACATTCCTACCCTGCAGACGTGCTATAACGGTTAATAGATTGATGATATCCAGTTCTCCACTACCATTCCTCTCCTGGTTTCCAGAGACTAAAAGCCGGGAAGAAACATCCTCTGGTTGGGTTTTCCTCCGCCGCCGATTATGCCCAGCAAGCCTACGCCTACAGCTTCTCTTACCCTCATCAAACTCCGAAAGCAAGTGAAACCTGCAAAATGATAGTTAAGTACTAAATTCAGTTCCAAACCTTCCGAATGCATCCCCAAAACCCCCCACACCAGCAACAACAACAACAACAAAAGGGGAAAAAAAAAATCCCCATACCCGTAAAACTGTAAAGCTACAACTTAATACAAAAATAGAGTTGCAACATAAACTACTTCATTTCCACTTTAAGGAACCAAAACGAAAAGGATCAAATTTACCCTAAAGAGATCTGCCAAAAGGCCAACTACAATTCCAAATCCATGTAAAGTGAGGGCAGAATAAATAATTTTAAAAGAACAAAGCTGCGAAGATGAAAAAAAAAAAAAAAAAACATTGAATCCAAATTTAGAAACCAAATAAATAAATAAATAATAAATAAAGACTACAACCCCATCAACATGCTGAAGAAACCCAGGTAAATTCCCGTCCAAACATTCAAAAATACCCCAGCTGAGAATTAGTGGTTGAAAATGGTTTACCTGCTACACTGCTGGCAGAACCTTTGCAACTGCTGCCCCACAAGCGCTTTGGCCGTCTTGCTGTGGTGCTCGCACACCTTATGCCGTCGATGATAATCCTTCGAGCTTGAGAGATCTACCCTGCAATCATCCACCTGACACATCGGGTAGCTGCCGGTGCCACCCGGCGATCCAGAACAGACCCGCTTGTTTGGCCTCAAGACTGGCACTTCTGATGAAAAATACGCGCTTCCCCCGAGCTTCAAAGTAAGGTTCTCCCCATTTTCGTCAGCCGAGCCCTTCCTCAGTGACAGAGGCATTAGGGTTCCCTCCCCTTTTCTGTTCTCCTCTGCATCAACAACAACCACTTCCGCAGGACCCAGACGGAGACCCTCAGCCACCTCACGAACAGGTTCCCCAACGAATGCAACGCTGTCCCAGTCCCATACCTTCGGGTCCCAATGATTCTTTGAGCTTTGATTTTGAAAACCGGAATTCAACCGCAGCTGCTGCTGAAAATTATCATTTTGCCACTGTAAATCGCGCTTCCGGGTCACAGGCGGCCTTTCGCAGAATCGACCAGGGAGTGCCTGATGAATGAAGCTCGGAGCGACTTGCGCACCCACCTCTCCTTCCATTCTTCACAGACCCTAGAAAGAGACGAGACTCCCACTGTCCAAGAAAGAATCAGAAAAAAAAACCCTCCAAATTCTGAAAAAACACGACGATTTTCCGAATTCCTCTGCAGATTTAGGGTTTCTAAAGAAGGCGAATAAAGAAACAGCCCCAAAATGCCGAGATTCCTTGAATTTTCTTCCGTTCGATAGACGCAGATAAAGACTGAGAGACAAACAGACAAAATTCACATACCTTTACAGACATCTAGGGTTTCTCTCCATCCTTTTTTTCCACTGTAAAAGCCCAAATTCACACAGAAACCGAAAACTACGAGAATCCAGCCTCCATCACCGACTCCGATGGAGAAAGCTCCCCGATTCCTCTACCAGAAGCGGTTATTCGTCGATTTACAGCTGTTCCGTGGCAGAAACCGCCATGAAAAGTGAAATCTCAAGACCCATGGCTGGAAATCACCAGATCTGGAGCAGGAATATGGCGGGAAGCAGATCTAAGAGAAGAAGGAAAGCGGTTTCTCTCTTTAAAAAAAACTCAATGCATTTGGATTCCTCTTCTCCGTCTTCTTCTTCTACCTGGGTTTGGCAAAGTAGTAATTTTGGTGGGAGGGAGGGGCATTTTGTAGTGGCAGAGAGTAGTGGACAAAGCAAAGGAAGAATCGAGCACTCCCTCTTCAATTATTTGACGGTGATAAAAGCAAGGAATTTCCAGCTGAGATATCTCCCGTCCTTTCCACTTCTGCTTTTTCATCTTCTCCATGCCCTTCTCGCTTCCCTTCTCCCTCGTGAAAACGGAGACCCTACTGCCATGGCCCACCTTCTTTACAAGCTGGGAAAAAAATGGACGAAAATGACCCTGCCCTTCTCAAAACAGTTCGGCCTTTACTGTGGGACCCACCTTGATGCATGTATTCTATATCCATGCCGTCCATCCGTTTCTCCGTATCATTATGGGGCATGGTCCTAAAAATAAAGCATTTCCAAATCTGAAATGGACCATACCATAGGAAACATTAGTTATTTACCGTTAAAAACCTATTATGGTATGTAAAAGTTTTAGATCAAAATGATATTTATTTTTTTTCCTTGTTTACTTAACCTCATGAACAGGTTAAATTTAAAAAAAAAATTATAGTGTGGACCCTAAGAAGTTTTTAATGGTGGTAAATTCAATCACCACTTTTCCCTTTATTATAGTTAATCTAAGATTTGGATCCGCTTCATTTTTTGTCTCATGCCTTCAAATAATATTGAAAATTATATGAAAAGGATATATATGTATGGGAAAAGGTAATATGCGCTCGAGCGTAAAGCGGTCGTCCATGAGGTCGAGCTGTGTGGGCCCCACCGTGATGCCTTTCGAACATCAACACCGTCTACCAGATACACCATTCCATAGTGGGTCTGGACGGCCCAAAATCAGCCGTATACGGAACTCAGGTGGGCCATACCATCTAAAATCATGCGAATATATGCCAAAAACATATAAAAGCACTTGGTGGGGCCCACCTAAGTTTTCCATGCACCTAAAACTTGGTCTGAACCCTCATTTAAGTGGGACACACATAATGGATGGGCTGGATTTGCAAACCACATCTCGGTGGGCCCTCAAAAATGGTTATGAATGTTTTAATGGTGCACGGCCCCTCTACACTTCTGTATGTGGTGTGGCCCACTAAAGTCACGGATTGACTTGATTTTGGGCCGTCCAGGCCCACCATGGAATGGTGCATCTGGTGGACGGTGTTGATGTTCGAAAGGCATTATGGTGGGGCCCACACAACTCGACCTCATGGACAACCACTTTACGCTCGAGCGCATAGTACCTTTTCCCTATATATATATATATATATATATATATATATATATATACACATACATATGGAAAATCGGAAAATTTCATAGGGCCGCAAGAAATTTATGTGTGCAAAATCATTTTAGGGCATGCGACAAAAAATGAGGAGGATCCAAAATTTAAATGGGCCACATGAGAGGAAACAGTGGAGATTTAGTGACCACCATTGAAACATTCATATGGCTACAAAAGTTTTGTATCGGTTTATATTCATGGTATTTTCATTTCATCCTAGTGAAAATGACCTTATAAACGGTTTGGATGGAATATAGACACCAAGGTGGAGCCTAGGAAGGTTTCAACGGTAAGCATTCCTTTCCCCACTGTTTCATCTCATATGGCCCACTTGAATTTTGGATCCTCCTCATTTTTGTATAATGTCCTAAAATGATATTTAAAAACAAATGTACGGATTGGATTTTACACAAAGATCACAGAGGGCCCCACACAGAATTATTCCACTGATCTTCGTGGGAAAGGCTTTAGCAGGAAATCCGCGTCCATGGGTTTTGAGTTTACCAGCCAATGGCAGGTGGCCGGTGCTATGTGGGCCACACCATGATGTGTGTGTTTCATTTATGCCGGCCATCCATTTTTCCATCTAATTTAAGGAGTCGAGCCCAAAATTGAAACATATCCAAAGATCAAGTCCATTATGCCTTAGAAAAAGTGGGGATAATGATTTCCACCGTTGAAACCTTGTTAGGCCCCATAGTCATGTTTATTTGTCATCCAACCTGTTCATAAGATCATACATATATGGATGAACGGAAAACAAAAATATAAGCTTGATCCAAAACTTATGTGGTCCCCAAGAAATTTTCAACAATAAAAGTTTAATTCAACTGTATCATGTGATGTGGTCAATTTGAACATGGTATATACTTAATTTTTGGGATCAAGCCATAAAATTATCTGGGAAAAATGGATGGATGGGGAAGATAAAAATATATAAATCATGGTGAACCTCACACAGTTTACTCAGTAAGCTGAGCAATCCCCTTCCGTCTAGGAGGGAAGTGGATTGGTTGGTGTACTACACGGCAGCTACATAGCTGGTGTAGGTACGTGTCGCACGAAGACGAGTGCCGATGCTTCATGGCCCCACAATGATTTATTTATTATTTCCACACCCTTCATCCATTTTTCGAGATCAATTTAGATCATTAAACAAAAAATGAATCATATCTAAAGCTCATTCTACACTATTTCGTGTAATGTAGTCTATTTGAGATTGGGATATACCCCATTTTTTGTCTCATTACCATAAAATGATATAGAAAAACATATAGACAACATAGATGAAACACATACAGCATGGTGAGGCCCACATAACACCTGACCATTGGCCAGTGGCGGGGGAGTAACCAGTATGTCATACAAGATGAAACAGTGGGGAAAGGAATACTTACCTTTGAAACCTTCCTAGGCTCCACCTTGGTGTTTATATTCCATTCAAACCGTTTATAAGGTCATTTTCACTGATATGAAATGAAAACACCACGAACATAAACCAATACAAAACTTTTGTAGTCATATGAATGTTTCAACGGTAGTCACTAAATCTTCATTGTTTCCTCTCATGTGGCCCATTAAATATTTGAATCCTCCTCATTTTTGGTTGCATGTCCTAAAATGATTTTGAAAAACGGATGGATGACTTAGATTTATCACAAACATCATAGTGGGTCCTACACAAAATCCTAGTACATGATCTTCCAACAACGAAAGGCTTGGACATAAATTTCTTGAGCCCTATAAAATTTCTCAGTTTGTTTTAAATTTTCACCATCCGACTAATAACGTGCCGCCAGTACTCAACCTTATAGAAGGTATAATCTGGTCGAACGTATAGTACCTTATATATATATATATATATAATATATATATATATATATATGGGAAAATGTACTATGCGCTCGAGTTGATTTTAACGTCCCATGAGGTCGAGTTGTGTGGGCTCCACCGTGATGCGTTTCGAACATCTACCCCATCAGTCAGATGCACCATTCCATCGTGTACCTAGGTCTCAAAAATCAAGTCATTCTGTGACTTGTGTGGGCCACACCACATACAGAAGTGGGGAGGGGCCGTGCACCATTAAAACATTCATAACCATTTTTGAGGGCCCACCGAGATGTGGTTTGCAAATCCAGCCCATCCATTATATGTGTCCCACTTGAATGAGGGTTCAGACCAAGTTTCAGGCACATGCAAAATTCAAGTGGGCCCCACCAAGTACTTTTATATGTTTTAATGCTGTCTTCACATAATTGTAGTTGGTATGGCTCACCTGAGTTCCGTATACGGCTGATTTTTGGGATGTCCCATAATTTAAAGGGTACCCATCAAATGCACGGTGTTGATAGTCGAAACACATCACGGTGGGCCCCACATAGCTCGACCTCAAGGGAGCTTATCGTCAGCTCGAGCGCATTGCACCTTTTCCATATATATATATATATATATATATATATATATATATATATATATATATATGTGTGTGTGTGTGTGTGTGTGTGAAGGTAGACCTACGGAAAGGGCGGTACAGTCTTGGTTGAGAATGGGGCGCACCTACTGTACTCCCTCTAGAAACATTATTATCAACTACGATTGGCCCACAACGAATACGTCATAGACCTAACACTTCACTTTTTCGTACGATTATAAACTATGATTGAGTCCCATAGTTCGTTTTGGTTGTGTTCCCACTCAGGATCCAGCCATTCCGCTGAGGTCCAATTGTTGATTGTTCCTATGATCAAAACCGTCCGTGTGGTGGATTCTGTCCTGTAAGGATACTATACGAAACTTAAGCTGAAACGGTGATAATTACCATCATCGACTGTAGGTGAATTCGGAATGTTGAAAGAAACTTTTAATGGCTTGTATTCAACTCTAAGAATCAAATGTTAAGATCGCCACTGGAGCGTGATTCTCAGATGACAGCATACTTACAGTAGCGAAGAGAATACAGACGGTTCGAATCATACGACCATCTCCATTTGTGGGCCCTGGTTTCGTTGCATACTGAGGCAAAACAAACTTTAATTCACGTTTGTTGTTTGAATTCAGACCGTTAATATTCAATTTAACTGACTAATTCACGTTTGAATGATGCATGGAAGTGGGTTCCTCGATTTGGACGGTTCAATTAGTTCATATGGACCACGTCTACAGCAGTTGTGTCGTTGCGTATGATCATCGTGCTTTGCCAGAATATAAAAGTTTCCCTTTCACAAAAAGACGAAACGGATGCCAGCACCTTGCGGACGCGTATTGCCTTACTGACGCTGTCAGTCGCCGATATCTACTCCCCCTCCCGTAAGACAATAGCTTCTGGTCGGTGCTCTATGGCCCACCATGTTGTATGTGTTTCATCTATGCCATTCATCTATTTTTTATAAATCATTTTAGAATATGAGACCAAAAATAAGGTATATTCCAATCTTAAGTGGACCACATTATAGGAAACCCTGTTGATTGAATGTCAACCATTAAAATCTTTTTGAGTGTCCTAAAAGTTTTGGATCAAGCTGATCTTTGTTTTTTCCCTTCAGCCTGTATGACCTAATCAACAAATCGGATGTCAAATAAATAGTACAATGGCTTAAGAGAGTTTTTAATGGTGGATATCCAATCACTATTGTTTTCATGCGGTGTGGACCATGTGGTCCACCTGAGATATATATCCCCCAATTTTTGCCGAAGGATCAAGCCATAAAATGATCTTTAAAAATGAATGAACGATGGCTTCACTATAATGTATCTGTTTTATCCACACTATCCATCCATTTTTTTTTCTTTAAATGAGATAGATCTAAATCTCACATAAACACACCGTAAGAAATAGTAAGGATTGATCGCTCACCGTTAAAAGCTTTCTTTTTAGACGAAGCTGATATTTATATTTTCCCTTCATCATCCATGCCTTTTTGAGCTAGTGAACAGGGTGCAGGGAAAATAAACATGCTTTTATGAGCTAATGAACAGGGTGGAGGAAAAATAAACATTACAGTGGTCCTTACGAGGATTTTAATGGTAGGTATTCGATCACCAATTTTTCTTGTGATGTGATACACTTGAAAATTGGATCTATATCATTGTTAGGGTCATGTCCTGAAATGATATGAAACAATAAATGGACGGCGCGGATAAAACACATATCTCGTGAGGCGTGAATAGTACTGTAACTACCTCGCTACTGGCAATCCGCTTCCGCACCTTGTTTGCTTATTGTAAACTGCGGAAATGCTAATTTCCGTGTACATGGATTATCTGCGGGTTCTGATTCTTACCAGCGGGAGATACGGTTCAGTAATCGAAACCGCTGATATGGTAGGTCCCACTATGGATGGCTGATGTAGCAAAATCACCAACGTGGGATAGTCTTAACCTTTCATTTTCTTGTCAGGAAATAGCCGGTGAAGAAAGATAACACATCCAAGTTAACTATGAAGTGCTCGATGTTCGATGGCCTTGATCTTCTAACCTTTGTTAATTTTTTGACCCTAATCCATTCCTTTTGGGGGCCCATTGTATCAACGGCTTGGATCACTGAACATGGGTCCCACTTTTACAAAAGAGAGAACCAGGTATGACGAAATATTTTGGCCGAGCACTTCCGCGAATCCTCGAATACCGCTATGTCGTTACGCACGGGAATGCATCGCAAGCCTCTTCTACGCTTTTTTCAATGACTTGTGGGGGGCTGGCGGCTAGCGAAGTCGTGAAATTACTAAACTACCCTCTCGCACTAGAGAGTAGTAGCTGGCGATAACTATAACTGGCACCTTTACCCTCTCACGGTACTTTTCAGGTGGGCCCAGATGCTTCTATACATTGTCGATGACCGAAAATCTTTTTAACTTTCCTTCCCTGATTTATTTTTCTCTGAGGATTTATTTCATACTCGTGCAGAGTATGATGGATGATACGCAGGCATTTGTGTTTGTAAATACGTCACTCATCGCAACTCAAATTAAATCGTGCAAACCATATAGGCAACTTTAGATAGGTCATAAAATTTTAAAAATCACTTAATCAATTATTGTAATAACTGATATCTGGAAACTAGTTTATTAAATTTGAACCGTTGATTACTTTTCTTGTTTACTGTTACTAGATATAAACTACATGACAAGTCAAGGCATCATTTCAATCTAACTTTTTATATTGACCTTTTAAAGTGGGCCTCAATATTTTGGACGGCTTAATTGGCAACGTGAACAACTCTAATTGCCTGCGTATCATATTATATATTATGCATGGGCATCAAACTTTTTCTCCATTGCTTTTTTACCAATGCTCGCAGAAACATGTTTGGATGCATTGAATTCAAAAGAAGAAAAAAAAGAGAAAGGAATGAAGAAAAGCATATAATTGTTTAATGATACACTGTATGAGAATTTCTAATTTTAAATTATTTAATTTTGTTGAAAACAGAATATATTAGGATTCATTTGATTGATGGTAAATGATTGTAATAGGTGGTAAATAGATGCATATGGGTAAAAAGTATAAATAAGAGCATGTTTAATTTTCAATAAATACTTATTTAATAAGTGTAAAAGTTTATTAATAACTATTAACTTTGCTGGGAAGAGAGAAAAGTAAGAAATTAATTTCACCATAAAGAGATGGATGCCGCGAAGCCCTGTACTCGTGTAAAGAGTAAAAACAGTAGGTCCCACTATAATGATATGTCTTGCTCATCCATTTTACTAGCTCATTGTAGGGCACGAGACCAAGTATGAAGGGGATTCAAAGCTATATTGGATCGCGCCTTGGGAAACAACAGTCATGCTGATGTCTGTAGGTGAAAGTTGAAACTTTTCGTGAGGCCCACCAGTTATGTATATTTGTCATCCAACCTGATCATAAGATCATGTAGACATCGTTAAGGCTAAATTACAGATATTGACTTGATTCAGAATTTCTACAAACCCCGAGTAGTTTTCACCCGTAGGTATTAATTTCTGTTGTTTCATGTGGTGTGAACTTTGGATTTGTCTTTTTTTTTTTTTTTTTTTTTTTAGCTCATATGGTGGATTGTGGTGGCAGAATATATGGACAACATGGATAAGACACATACTTCACAATAGGCCCCACAGTTTTTGCATCCCAATCTTTTACTAGTGGTTGTCAATGCCATCAATGTATGTGTCATAATTATAATGACAAGTAATCATTAACTGTTTACAATAAATTAAAATAGTAATTTGAAAACCTAACAGCCCCTTAGTTAATTGGAATCAAAATGAAATGGAAGACAACAAAATCATGTGAATTGAAGTCCTCTCAAAATTTTGAGAATCTGATGCAAATGTCAAAAATAATCAAATTTTATAATCAGATTTTTTTTTTTTTTAAATGGGCCCACTTTTATAGCCCACGCAAGGCTCAAAATTTTCATAGCTTTTGCCAAAGTATATATTTCAATGGATTTATTATAATTATTACATCAAATGTCGCATATATTAATTTGGAATATTAAAACTTATTTCCTTAATGCATTGCAATTACAGATACAGGAACACAATTTTCGAATCCCAGTGTATTCTAATTACAGTCATCTAAGTACAACTAAAGATTGCAATTAGCATCAATTCCATTTACCATGTGTAGACACCCACCTCAGTTAAGAAAAACTACTCTTTGAGTCATTGATTGTGCCTTGATAAAATTGTCCCTAGGCCACTCGATAATCGTTGGAAAACTAATCGATCTAAAAGACAAGGTCCCAAAGCACATCACATAAACAATCACCGGACCTTATTAAAAGATCCCCAACCTTGGAAACCAAAATTAGGACCAATAATTTGCCTCCTCCAAAAACCACATTCTTACATCTTTATGATAAAATTAAAACCGAACCCGAACATCCTAAGTAGCATTGAAAAACCAAATGAAAATAGTATAATAGAACCCAAGGCATCCCCAAAAAATTTTAACAGCTTCAATTGAGCGATCTCAAACCTATGAGAGTTGGAATTAGCTTTGAAATAAGTCACCAAATAAAATTAGACCCTCAAAAGCATGATAGGAAGCAGGAGAGAGAAGTATCAGCCTCACGCACACCAATAGACATCTAGCATACCTTTTACCTAACCAATATCATACTCCAATCTACCAAATGTTTGATGTAGAGTGGGTCGCGGACAGTTTCATGGCCAAGATGGATCAAAAAAGGCCCGGTCGACGACAGAAGTGATCCAAACTGCTAGATCTTAGATAAGGCGTATCTCGCAATCCGGAATGGGTTATTGAGCATAAAATATATGATTTTGGGGTAGAACGAGCTACTTTATTCACCCAACCTGCTACGCCGGGTTGCGCAAGCCGGATTTACGAAATACCCCCGGATCGACGGTCATTTCCCTATTTTAATTCTGTTTGTACTATAAATAGTAAGTTTTAATTTGATTATAACTCTTCATCCGTTGGGCTTTAGGAGTTGCGTCCAACGCGAAAAGAGCTTATAATAATTAGGAGAACAGCTTGGTGAAGCCAAATAGGACACTTACTATTTTTTGCCAAAAACCTTACACACTAGTAGACATCACGACCGTCTATAAATAGTAAGTTGCGAATTCTAGGAGTTTTAGTTGTAGTTTGCTTCTGATTTCTATCTCGTTGTTTGGTATCCCCATTTAAAGGGTTGTGAACTCGTTTATTTCATTCATCTATCAAATTACGAATTTATTAGAATTTATTTATATTTTTCTTGCTTTCTTTTCTCGTGGATCCGAGAAGTCTCTGTGAGGAGTCCAGAGAAGCTCCGTGGATTCGGAGTAGTTATCCTTGAGGAAGACGGTGATCAACCTCATCATGTTCATCCCTGTGTCAATGTTAAAACTACGAGTAGAGGACATATGTCACACCGTCGGCCCACCGTCGGCCGATGGTCTTAATTTATAAATACAACTCCGTAGTTTCTATGCAGAGATAAAGAAAACCAAGCAAGAAGAGGGTACAAAGGACGTAAGGGTAATAAAGATGGATAGAGAACGAGTAATGTGGGGTGGATCCTCTTCTCCGAAGGCTTCGAAGATTATTGATTGACGCTAAGGCCCTGCCCCGACTAAAGAGGGCAGCCCTTGCAAAAAAATGTTTATAAAAGAAGTTAGTCGAATCAGAAGTAGAGTTAGAATCAGGTACGTTTGACCATCTCCTCCCAATTCAAAAGGGTGTTTAATTTCTCTTTTTCTTTCTCACATCTCAATCAAACTCAAATTGCATTCCAACTCCACACTTCCCCAACTTGCTTCCAATATCAACTTATGCTTTGCATTCTTTTCTTTGTGTTGCTTTATTTTACTGCATTTGCTTGCCCAGGTCTTAAACCCATGAAGCAAGGCTAGTTTTGCATTTCATTTTTATTCATCAAGTCTTTATTCTTATTTTGCATAATATGTGCATACCCTGAGTCATTTGACTCTGTAAAGTCATGTTAGGATCCTTCTTATTTTTGCCTGCTCGATCTACCCTAGGGGTTTTGCAAAGCATGACTAGTTTGTATAATGTCACAACATTACTTAATCCCCCTAAGAGTAAAAAACCACGTGGAGTAGAAATTGCATGTCGTGCGAGCAAAAGATGGTCTCTAATACCTTCCTTTTTTGTCACCAAGACTCTTAGGTCACAAATCAACCACGGGAGTCACTTAAGTAAGAGAATTTCACGATTTCCCAACCTATAAACGATTTTACAGATTTTTGTCGACTGTAAATTCAATAATTTATTGGCATCTCCATATCCAATCACACCCCTAAGATATTGCTCAACCAAGGAAACAAAAGCGAGCTAGATCTAATCAACAACACTCCTAAAATTTCGAAGTGGCGAGCATGTGAGCATCTCTCTTCTTTAATCGAGATTAATTTTGTGGTGTTCACAGAACTAGCAACTTCGTTAGGGACCTCTAATAGTTTGTCCGACTTGAAACACGGGTTCTGTTACTTTTTGGAGGAATTGTATGTTGGGGACCTTGTACAAAACCTTAGGATCTAGCCCTCTAGAACAAACCAGAATTATGGATAATAAAGCAATGAAATAAATCAAAGCATCGATCACACACCACACAAGAGATTTTTACGTGAAAAACCCTCAAAGAGGTAAAAACCACGGGACCTCGTCCAGATCAACAATCCACTATGAAGTAGAACGTTTACAACCTTCTTCACTCACACAGGAATGTATGAACAATGAAAGAATAAAGAAAACCAGAGAGATCTCACCGATTACGAGGACGTAGGAGCGCTGAGATATAGACTGCACAGTAGATCACCTCCACGAGCATAACCTCCCTTCTATAAGCTTCCTCTCTCTCTTTCTCCCCCTCTCTCTCACCTTTGATAGCCCTCTTGTGTTTTTCTCATCAACACAACATACCCTAGAAAAATCATAGGGACCCTTTTTTTAGTTTTAGGAAACTCCTTTCCTCATCCTAGTTGCGAAAGGACTTGCGCATCCCAGTTGCGAAAGGACTTTGCGCATCCCAGTTGCGAAAGGACTTATGCATCCCAGTTACGAAAGGATGACGAGTCAAAAAAAACCATCAAATCTCTCCCTTTTTGACCCAGGAGGGATTTACCTTCTTTAAGCCAACCAGGTTTCTACAAATCTTAAACTTGCCCTTGAGCAAGGCCTTGGTCATCATATCTGACCCATTATCGTCCGTGTAGACCTTCTCAAGCTGTAACACCTTCTGTTCCAAAGTATCCCTGATCTAGTGATACCAAATCTCTATGTGCTTTGACTTGGAATGCTGACTTGGATTCTTGCTCAAGTGTATAGCACTCTGACTATCGCAATAGACCACGTGCTCCTCCTACTTCAGGCTAAGTTCCTGTATGAACCTCTTCATCCAAAGCATCTCTTTACATGCCTCTGTGACTGCAATGTACTTAGCCTCTGTAGTTGACAATGCTACGACCTTCTGTAGCTTGCTCTGCCAAGAAACCGCTCCCCCTGCAAACGTGAACATGAACCCCGATTTAAACTTCCTGGAGTCTGTGTCACCTGCCATATCTGCATCTGTGTAGCCCTCTAACACAGGTTTACCGTCACCATAGCATAGGCTCAACCTGGATGAGCCTCTTAGATACTGCAGTATCCACTTCACCGCTGCCCAATGCTTTTTGCCAGGATTGACAAGATACCGGCTGACAACACCAACCGCATATGCTATGTCTGGGCGTGTACACACCATAACATACATCAAACTTCCTACCGCTGACGCGTAGGGTATCTTCTACGTCTCTTCTACCTCTTCCTTCGTCTTGGGACACTGCCTCTCGCTCAATTTGAAGTGACCATCTAGTGAAGTACTGACCGGCTTCACTACATTCATATTGAACCGCTCTAGGACTTTCTCGATATACCACTCTTGTGACAGCCAAAGCTTCCTACTGCTTCTGTCACGGGTTATCTCCATTCCTAGGATCTGTCTAGCTGGGCCCAAGTCTTTCATCACAAAAGACTTGCCCAACTCCTGTTTCAGCCTGTCAATCTTCTTGATGTCTTTTCCCATGACGAGCATGTCATCAACGTATAAGAGCAGAACTAAGAAATCACCATCTGAGAACTTGCGCGTGAACACACAGTTGTCCGACTCTGTTCTGTCATACCCATGTTTCAACATAAATGAGTCGAACTTCTTGTACATTGACGTGGAGCTTGTTTCAGCCCATACAAGCTCTTCCTCAGCCTACACACCATATGCTCCTTCCCTTGACTTCGAACCCCTCTGGTTGGTGTATGTAGATCTCTTCTTCCAGGTCACCATGGAGAAAGACAGTTTTAACATCTAATTGCTCTATCTCCAGATCCATGCTAGCCGCCAACTCAAGTAATACCCGTATGGATGTCATCTTCACTACTGGTGAGAATATCTTCTCGAAGTCTATGCCTTTCTTCTGACCAAAACCTTTCACCACAAGTCTGGCCTTGAACCTTATCTGTGAATTCTTTTGCTCAACCTTCTTTCTGAACACCCACTTGTTGCTCAAAGCTTTCTTGCCCTTAGGCAGTTTCACCATGTCATAGGTGTGGTTCTTATGTAAGGATTCTATCTCCTCTTACATAGCTTTCAACCACCCCCCCTATGCTCGTCGGCTAGGGCCTCAGAATAATCTTCTGGCTCTCCTCCATCAGTCAGCATAATGTACTCATGTGGCGAGTACCTCTTGGACGGCTGTCTGTCCCTAGATGACCTCCTCACCTATGGCTCAACAGGTGGATCAAGTGGGGGCTGCTCCCCTGGTCCATCTTCTGAAGAAACTCCCTCGTCTTCTACACCTTGCTGTACTCCCCCGTCATCAGGCACCATGGGAGGAATAATCGGATCCGTGTCCTCTAGCTCACCTGAACTAGGCTGATTCTTCTCTGGCTTACCAATGTCTTTTATACACTGATCTTCAAAGAAAACCACATCTCTGCTCCTGACTAGCTTCCTCTCGGTCGGATCCCACAATCTATAACCGAACTTTTCATCACCGTATCCCAAGAACACACACTGTCTGATCTTCATATCGAGCTTGGACCTCTCGTCCTTTAGTACGTGAATGGATGCCCTACATCCAACACCCTGAGATGACTGTACGATGGATCATATCCAGTCCACACCTTCTCAGGTACTTCTCCATTCAATGGGGCTGATGGAGACCTATTTATCAAATACACCGCCGTGTGCATTGCTTCTTCCCAAAACGTCTTGGACAATTTCGCATGGGATAACATACATCTGATTCTCTCAACAATGGTGCGATTCATTCGCTCAGCTACACCATTATGCTGGGGGGTCTTGGGAACCGTCTGTTCATGTCGTATACCCAGGGACTTGCAGTACTCATGAAAGTCGCCGATGTATTCACCACCATTGTCAGTGCGGATGCACTTTAGTGATCTACTTGTCTCTCTCTCGACCATAGCATGAAATAATTTAAACACACCAAAGACCTCGTCCTTGGATTTCAAAGCATAAACCCAAACCCTCCTAGATGCATCATCTATAAAAGTAACAAAATACAATGCCCCACCCAAGGTTTTTGTCCTCATAGGACCACAAACATCAGAATAAACCAAATCTAATGCATGCACTTTATTAACATGAGAAGCAGTTTTAACGAATGAAACTCTATGCTGTTTCCCTGATAAACAGTCAAGACAGGTTTTGAGAGGTGTATCTGTCACGTCTGGAAGGAGCCGCTTCCTTGTTAGTACCTGAAGCCCTTTTTCACTCATGTGGCCTAGACGCCTGTGCCACATGTCAATAGCTGAATCTTCCGTTGCGTTCAACCCACCCTTGCACATACTGACACTTGCCTTGTAAAGGGTGCAACACTTCTTTCCTCTGGCCACGATCAATGAACCCTTGATGAGCTTCCAGCGCCCACCTGCAAATCGGCTTTCATAGCCATCATCATCCAACCTTCCCATCGACATCAAGTTGAGGCGAAGGTCTGAGATAGTCTCACATCCCTGAGAACCAATGTGCAGCCCACATCAGTTTTTACACAAATATCACCGACTCCCACGATTTTTGATACGCCAGAATTTCCTATCTTCACAGTCCCATAGTCACCTGACTTGTAGCTTGTGAAGAAGTCCCTACGTGGAGTCGCATGAAACGAAGCTCCCGAGTCAACCACCCAGTCGGTGTCCTGACTCGTAACCGTGAGACATACGTCATGATCTGCAGAAAGAATAACTACAACGTCGCCATCTGGAGCGACCATAGTGGAATCTGATTCATCTTCCTTCCCTTTTCCTTTCTTGTCATTTTTCTTACCACGACATTCATGCTTGTAGTGACCCTTCTTGCCACAATTCCAGCAATCAACATCTTTCATGTTACTCGACTTGCCTCTTGATTTATCTCAGGCCTTCCCGCCCTTCCTGTTCTTTCCTCTCCCTCATTCCTGTGTCACAAGAGCCTCTTGCTGAGTAGACCCCTGAGACTTCCTCCTTGTCTTCTCATTGAAGAGACAACTGGTTACCTGTTACATGGATATCTTTTCGTCTAGCGTGGAGTTACTTAGAGACACCACCAATGTCTCCCAACTGTCAGACAATGAACTAAGTAATAGTAAAGCCTGCAATTCATCATCCAGGACCATCTTCATAGAGGTGAGTTGGTTCACTATATTGCTGACCTCATTCATGTGCTCGGCCAGAGAACCACTATATTTGAATTTGAGATTCACAAGTCGCCTTATCAGAAAAATCTTCTTACCGGCTGTCTTCCTCTCATATAGCACTTGTAATTTCAGTCATAGGCTAGCGGCTGAGGTTTTCGTGGACACATGGTGGAACACAGAATCATCCAACCATTGTCTGATAAACCCCACTGCCTTTCGGTCTATCTTCTTCCAATCATCATTAGTCATATCCTTGGATTTTGCTGATATGCCTAAAATTGGAGAATATAGGTCCTTGCAATAAAGCAAGTCCTCCATCTTAGCCTTCCATATGGTCCAGTTAGAACCATTGAGGCTGATCATCCTTGATGAGCCACCTTCCATAATTCAACTGATCATACCCGTTCAATGAACTTTAGCTCTGATACCACTTTGTTGGGGACCTTGTACAAAACCTTAGGATTTAGCCCTCCAGAACAAACCAGAATTATGGATAATAAAGCAGAAATAAATCAAAGCATCGATCACACACCACACAAGAGATTTTTACGTGGAAAACCCTCAAAGAGGTAAAAACCACGGGACCTCGTCCAGTTCAACAATCCACTATGAAGTAGAACGTTTACAACCTTCTTCACTCACGCAGGAGTGGATGAACAATGAAAGAATAAAGAAAACCAGAGAGATCTCACCGATTACGAGGACGTAGGAGCGCTGAGATATAGACTGCACCGTAGATCACCTCCACGAGTATAACCTCCCTTCTACAAGCTTCCTCTCTCTCTTTCTCCCCCCCTCTCTCACCTTTGATAGCTCTCTTGTGTTTTTCTCATCAATACAACATACCCTAGAAAAATCCTAGAGACCCTTTTTTATAGTTTTAGGAAACTCCTTTCCGCATCCTAGTTGCGAAAGGACTTGCGCATCCCAGTTGCGAAAGGACTTTGCGCATCCCAGTTGCGAAAGGACGACGGGTCAAAAAAAAAACTCATCATTGTATCATGTTGACAATGATCTCATCCAATGAATATTGGTCCTATTTAATACGAAATAATTCGAACCGAACGTCTTTGACCTCAAGTGCTACGATAGATGAAGAAACCGTGAGTGATTGTCTATGATCGAGAACTAAGCAGCTTGTTCGTCTATCTAACCATTCGTAAAAGAAACTAGACTATTTGTATAAGGGTCGTCCTTCTAATGAGTTCTTTTTTTCTTTCTGCCGAAATAACTTTTTCTCACCGTGATAGCAAAAATTGATTGATTAGAACAATACAAGAGTAGAAAAAAATGAAATTACATTAATAAAGATAAAAACTTATAAAAGAGAGATAATCATCGGTGATCTAGTATCTATGAGATGCATGGTGAGGTCCTAAAGCTAATGTCTTCCTTAGTCCAATAACTTAAGCGTTGACGAATGAGACTATAATAAAAAAAAAAAAAAAAATCTTGATCCAACGACTTGGCGCAAATGAAGGAAATTACATTAAAAGGAATAAAAAATCTTCCATAATAGTGACTTGGGTGTAGATGAAGGGATTATACTACTCGTAAGCTAAAGTCAGCCCAATATAATAGCATAGACAAATTGAATTATGTCACTCATAAGCTAGCCCAAAATAGATAACATAAACATCATTACATTATAGAGTTGTGTTATGTTGGGTTGGTGAGGCTGGAGCTCTTCAATCTTCCTTCTATTTATATAACTCTGGGGCAGCAACTAGAGAGAGATCTTCGTAATCACTTCTCACATTTATTGATAAGAAAATAATCGCCTGGGCCTGTGGACAGTTGTAACTTATTCTGCAACACCACGTGTGCTAATCGTTTGTTGTAAGTTGGTCATTGATTGCTCACACGTGCTACACCCGTTATATGGATGAAGGTTTTCTTGTGATGCTATGTGTTGGTGATTGTTGTCATTTTTTCTGCTTGAACGTGTTGTGCGTTGTAAAATACGGCCAACTTGACATTGACTTTATGTCATTTCATAACACTTTAAGTAGTTTTGACTACGAAGGTTTTTTATATATGATATTATGGTCCATCAATTAAATCCATCACTAACTATGACGGTATTTCAATCAATACCAGTTGCCCATCACGAGACCAATACAGTGAGTAATCGACTTTATCATGTGAACGAAATATATGATGCACATCACAAGATAATAATCAAATATATTATTCTTTTTAGGCTACTCATAACTTTTGAAAATTTGATGGAATTCAACCGCAAAGTGGTAAAAGAGATCAAGATCTCTCTACCATGTGGCACAATTTAAGACACTAGATCTAATCAAGCGTAAACAATAACAGACTGTGTAAATTAGGTTAAACATGCTCAATGACCTAACTGATGGTAAACTTAACACTGGATCATACCAAGAGCAGCAATGAATCTTGGGTCGCATGTAGGGGTGTACACGAACCGAGCTAGCTCGGTTAGCTCGTTCGACTTGACTAAAAAAAGCTCAATTCGACTGGGTTCGAAGCTGAGTTCAAGCCGAGCCAAGTTGATTTCTTGAGCTCGAAAATGAGTTCGAGCCGAGTTCGAGCAAGCTCTAACTCGACTCGACTCAGATCGAATCCAGCTCGAATCGAACTACTTCGGTGACTCGGTTACTTTGCCATTGATGTTGCTCACCAACTCTTTGATAAAATGACTCAATGAAATGTGGCTGGTGGCAAGGGGCTGGTGGCAAGGTGGCAAGGAAGGTTTGGCTGGTGGCAAGGAAGGTATGCACATGAAACAAATACCTTTTTTTCCTTTGTTTTTTTTATTATTTTTTATTATTTTTTTATTTTTATTTTAATGTTATTTAGAATGTGTTTGAGGAAATGCCTGTAAAACCATGGTCTCTATTTGTAAAACAATGGAATTTTGAAGTTGTAGTTAAGGTGCTCGTAGAAATGCCTCAACGGCGAACTCAGCTTGATGTTGGATCAAATTGGCTTGAGAACCGATAAGCTGCCAGTCAGGCCCGAAGACTTAGCCGAGCCGAGTTTGAGACTCGGTTCGACTCCATGTACACCCCTAGTGACATGAGCTTTCTCCGATCTTTCATAGGTGAAGGGTGGGTTGCAACCCTTGAGATATTACGTCCTGCCCTGCGGGGACGGACTCAGTCCTAGCAGGGGTTACGTAGGGTCCAACGTGATGTATACATTTTGTTTTATCCACGCTGTCTACTTATTTTAAGGCATGGTTCAAAAAATAAAGTAGATCCAAGGCTTAAGTGGGCGACACCACGGGAAATGATAGGAGTTAACGCCTACCGTTGAAAACATCCTGGGGCCACAGGAAGTTTTTGATCAAGCTGATATTTATGTTTCCCTTCGTCCAGGTCCACGTAACATTATGAGCAGGTAAACATCACGGTGGGCGCTAAGAAGGTTTCAACGGTGGTGTCATTATCACTACATCTTCTTGTTGTGTGGCCCACTTGATTCTTGAATCTGTTTATTTTTTGGGTTAATATATTAAAATGATCTTTTTAAATGAATGGACGGCATAGATAAAACACATACATCTGTGTGAGCCCCACATAGCCCTTGCCAGGACATGGTCCGTCCTGTGCGTTACCTCGAGAAGTCTTCTGCCACGGTAATTTCATACAAAATTTTAGAACGGTTCGCGCGAGTGATTGAGGAGGCAATTCACGCCCAGTGCGCGAGATTCTCGCGGCTCACCGACGGGGAACATGCGCATGCGCGTCGTGCGTCGCGAGCTATGTTTCATGCATCCGTGCGTCTGCCAGCTGCAAGCCTGCAACATACTGATACTCGTGCTAAAGTGACAGGTGTGCAGAGATTTCAGCCCTTCATCACACACCGCAGCACCCGCCAGAATATGCCTCGCCCAGAATCTGAGCCGTCCACTTATTAGTTGGGCCACCCATGTACCAGGCGGCGACGAATGATCATATACAACGTAGGTTCACTTAACATAAAATGTTTTTATTTTCGCTGACGTGTCACTTATGTATAACATCCGAGCCGTCCAAATGTTAGGACGCATTATAAAGATTGACTGGGATGAAAACCAGGATGGTCCGTTTATCAGGTCTGATACACCGCTGAAATCAACGTAGAGCCGACGGTATGACTCAAACGTATGCATGTGGCCCATTCGATGAGTATATCGTTCCAATTTTCGTTCCAGATAAAATTCATGGTACAATCCAGCATTTTCACGGATCGGATGCTTCAATGAAGTGGCACACAAGAGGGTAATAAAAGCATTGTATGCTAAGTTAACATACAACCTTGTACGAAATCATTTGTCACGAAACATAAGCAACAACCCCACATTGTACGTAAATGAGTGGCCCCGGCGTTGAGTGGACGTGTCTCATCCTGAGGTGGACAACATTCAGTGTGATGAACAACCATGGTGTCGTACACGTACAATTTGACCGTGCGGAGAGCTGACGTGGCTTAGCTTTTTATTAGCTTTTGGTGGTGCAACTTGCAAGGGCGTCCTGTCTGGCAGGGCCTCTGTGGGGTTGAGACCCCAGCCTCACCCAACACAGTGCAGCCCTTATTGTGGGCCACCTTGATGTACATATTCTGTATTCTAATGGTGCATCTGTTTTTTTTCTTATCATTCCAGGGCATTCGAAAACAAAGAAATACAAATCTCAGGTGGACCTCGCTCTAGGAAAGAGTAGTAATTGAATGCCCAATTTCTGCGTATTTATTTGCCAACCATTCGGTTGATAAGGTCACGTAAGCCTCAATAAAAGTATGAATATTAGCTTCATCTAAAATTTTGGTGACTCATTAACTGTCAATCACCAATGTTTTCTGTGCTATCATCTACCTTTTATGGATAATGTCATAAATTAATATAAAATGATATAGAATAAGAGAGAGTATGTGTGTATAGAATATATACATCAAACCCAATCTTACCGTTAGAACTGTACAGGAGACGAGTTAGCTTGGTTAGTTCGTTTGACTCAAATTGCATCGGTTCAAAATTGGATTTAGACCAAGTCAAGTTGGTTTTTGGAGCTTGAAAGGGCTTGAGTTTGCTCAAGCTCGACTCAACTTGGATTAAACCTCAACTTGAATTGAATGGACTTGATGACTTAGTTATTTTGATATTAATGTTCTTATCAAGTGTTTGATGAAATAACTCAATTAAGTGTTATTTCGGGTGTGTACATTTTCCGTAGGATTGGTCAATGGTGAGAAAAATATAGATACGTAATAAATCACTATAAAAAAAATTTTATATTATAAAATTGCCCTCGTATTTTGATCTTACCGTTGCTAGCATGATATTTGATAAAATACTTGTATTGTTAATGTTTTGCATTTTGTGATAAATTGAATATGTACTCTATATATCTGAGAAAATGTTATACAATTAGAGTTAAGGTCGAACTACTCCCAGTAGTTGACTAAACCAGGTCAAGTGACTAGTCAAGCTTGAGGACCAAGTCAAGCAAAGTCCAACCTGAGATTAGATATTGGCCAAGCCGAGCCGGGCAAAGCTTGCCTCGGTTGGATTCATGTACATCTTTGAGTAAGAGCCGCGGCATCTGGGTGAGTGTAGGTCCGGACTCGGATTGGCAACTCCCCTGCTGCTATCCCGGTGGCTGGCAGTCGGTGCTCTATGGGCCAACCATGATGTATGTGTTTCATCCATGCTGTTCATCCATTTTTACAGATCATTTTATGGCTTTATCCCAAAAACGAGAGGGATGTAAATCTCAGGTAGGTGGACCACTCCACAGGAAAACAATAGTGATTGGATATCCACCATTAAAATCCTCCTAAGGCCCACTGCACTGTTTATTTGACATCCCATCTGTTGATTAGGTCATACAGACCTAGATGAAGGGAAAAAACAAATATCAGCTTGATCAAAACTTTCATGCCCCCAAAAAGTTTTTAAAATGGTTGACGTTCATTTAACACCGTTTCCTGTAAGGTGGTCCATTTGAGATTGGGATATATCTCATTTTCAGTCTCATACCCGGCATGGATGAAAAACACACATCATGGTGGGGCCCACAGAGCACCGACCATCAGCCATTGGCTGGTGGCAGGGGGAGTAGCCAATCCGTTTCCTCCAGGTCCCACCTTATCCGCTCTCCTTGTGGTGCGCTGCCAGCACCCGAGTCCATCTTGGCAGGGGCAGGAAGCAATCCGCACCCCAAGGGCCTGCCAGCATACAAATGAGATGTGGTCCATTTTTCAGGTGAGGTGAAAGCATGCATGCCATAGCTCGAAATTCGGGCAGGTACCACTCGTCAGGTGGGCCATGCTTGTAGAAGAAAAATGGAAGGCTTCCAATCTTCTATATTCAACTTACACGTGTGGCGTTATCCCATGATTAAACCAGCTGCCTTTTTATCTACAGCATGCTCATGGTGGTCCCAACCTGATAAATACAGCGGATCTTGCACATAATACCATGTCGACATGTGTTCTATAGCTACATCGGCGGATGGTATGATTACGCCGCATGTGCGGAACCTGACATGTGCGTCTTAGGCGGATGATTCCTTGCTCGCATCAGTTACAATTCTAACGGGTGGGGGCCATGCTTCGTTAATCTAGACCGCTGACCTCGTGTGTCCTGATGGACCATGCCCAAGAAAGTCTCCTCCACAGTAATCAGATCATGAGGTTCGATAATCCCATAAGCTTGTGGGAGCCACCCCATCCACACGTGCGAATATGAAACACATGTGAAAGATCTGAACTTTCCATCAGACAAGATAAGGGCCACTGCAAATTAGACCAATTAAATGGCTAGAAAAAATATTTTAACCGTCCACTTAATGTTCATATTATGGCTCATCTAAGCAATTGAAACTGCCCCATTTTTGTCTGCCACACACCACCGATTCATCTATTTTGCCGGATCATCCTAAGGCAATGACCCAAAAATGAGAAAAATCTAAACCTCAAGTATCATATTTATTTACCATCCAACCTATTCATGATGTGACGTAGATATGGATGAAAAGAAAACATAAATATCAGCTTGATTTGAAACTTCAGCTTATGTTATTTTTTGTGTTCTGATTTGAAACTCAAATAAGTTTTTAATCTGCTTATTTTTGGGCCATGGCCTAAAACGATATGTAGACGGTGTGACACAACACATACATCATGCTGGGCCCACAGATTTTGGTGACGTTAACACACCGCGCAATCCGCTTTCATTTTTAAGGCAAAGATCCACGCATTATTTGCAACCTGATGGAAAGCTCAGATCTCACAGGCGGGCTTCATATGTGTACGTGCGCCCACGCATGGATCTGTACAGCTCCACACGCGAGTGGATGAGATGATCCGCAAAAGTCTTCAGATAGACCGATCCTAACCCTTGGGTCGGTAATGTAAATAGACGGCTGTAAAAGTCCCTCTGCGCACGAAGATATGTACCTTGGGCCACCACGTGGACACGTGAATCGTGATTCTGAGCCGTTTATTTTAGGGGCAGCTCAGTGCATGTGCAGGATGGCTGAAACTGCACCGTCTCTTAACTGAACCATGATATTTCTAACCGTCCATGGATCCAACTCGTTCCCTATCTTGTGTGGGGCCACCATACAGACAACACAACGTTGGAGGTGTAAGCGGTACGCATCACCATCGAATAATTCTCAACCATGGATGGGGGATGTTAACCTTTGATGCTCTCGCCACATCAGCTACAGTCTACAGAGATAAGGAGAATCCATACGGTAGGGCTCGGTAGAACCGGAAATGGTAGATCTCTCTCTTGCTGCAGTACATGTGACAGGGACTTCTTAGCTGGAAGTAGTGCAAACAATCATGGATGGCCCTTAATTCGCAAATCATACGTAATAGGATCATTTGATTGATACATTATCCAGGACATTTTCCATCAATGACAGAGCCCACTAGATGGACGGTCCCGATTGATAAATCATATGAATCACATAACATATTCCATGTTCCAGGTCTAGTAGCTCTTCCATGTCATTTCCCATAATCGAGCCATTCTGATCATAGGTGGACCACCTGTAACCAGAAGTGGACAGTCTCAATGGTTGGAGTAATTTGTACACGTGTGGCCTCCTAAAATGGTTAGGTTAGATACAATGCATGTTCTGTGCAGCGTGTTTTCTTTCTGAAATCCAGGGTCGCTCCTCAATGCTAGGCATCGGGCCAAGAATCACCTTAATACACAACTTAAGTGGGCCATACCAACTGTACAGCAGCACTATGGTGTGGAGAGAATTTTTCAAACTAAAAATTTCAAAAGCTAGAAGATTGCCTTTTAAGGGTTGTTTGTTTAGTGCAAAGAAAAGAAAATGTATAATAATTACAAATTACTTATTTATTGACAACATTTGCATTTGACCGTTGGTTCTTATGTTTGATTTATCACGTAAAATTCTAATAATGATAATTTTATATTAATGTTAAGTTATTACAAAAAATAAAATTATATTATTATTTTAAATGTAAATTTTTTACAGTAATTAGATGAAAAATATAATAATTATAAATTTCTTGACTTGTGAATACATACACTTAGGCCAACACCCACGTACACCATAATAATTACTTGAACTTATAAGTGTTGAAATGCTTGTGAGATTCCCACTCAGCCATGAATAGGGACCCAAACAAACATGCCCTTGAATACAATCCAATTCCAAAATTCACAAATCAATAGCTAGAAGCTTACTTTAGATTTGTGCCATATGATCATACATAGATGTATGATGTTGATCCTCTAATGCATAAGGTCTCTCCCTAAGTTTTCTTAACAAACTGAGAGCAAATAGACTGACATCCATCTCGAGGTAGGGCTGGATTGTGCAAAACTGAGAGCTGTCCACGCACACGTGAATATGTGATGGATGAGAAAGATGAGGGAGATTCTTTCTTCTCTTTTTCTTTTCTCTCTCTACATCGATCAGATATCTCTAAGGGAGAGGGCATTTCAGGTTCTCTCTTAACTCTCTTCACCTTGAGATAAGATCAGGATTTCAAAGTAATTTACCAGTTGTAGTGCTTCTCACCATCACAAACTCCATTATTCCCCACTACATAGATGGCATTCTAATTTATATAAAACAAACAGCATGTGACACTATTTACAAAAGCTTAGACCAATAGGTTTTGTCACTATCAAACATGGTATATTTTTGTTATCATCACAGCTGCATTGAGATAACAATATCCAAGCAACAGCATCCACATTAAGCTGGGCCACACCAAACAAGTTTGTCAAAGCATCTTTGAGCACTAATTACAATAAAACACAGCATAAATGGAGACAAGACCTTCTAAAAGGTGCACTCTTATCCAAACAGTAATTTCTCCAAAAAAAGAGGAGACAAACTTGTATAGACCGACGTTCTCAATAAACTACACCATGGGATTATAACAAAATTTTATGTGGATTTTCACCATGCTCCATGTAGGCAACCATCCATCTTCAAGGGCCCCACATGTGTCAAATGTGCTGGTGTGCACACGCACCATCATCAATTTTTTAACTACCTAGCATGGTAAATGTTCAAGTACCTTACATGTATCACATTTGAAAAAATCAATCCATACCACCTTACATGCTAGCATATGTCAATGCATGCACTGAATATGTATCGGTGAAAATGGGCCGGTAATACATGAATCGGAACTATATGATCATGGATGTAAGGATACGAGAATATGAATAAAATACTAGAAAGCGAGGCCAAACAGTAGGAGACCATCTTTTAATTGAATGTGGACCTTTGTTGCATTTCTCCTTTATCATGTGGGTGTCTATTGACAGGCAGAAATTGAAAGATTAGGACCGTTCTATTCAAAAGCTTCTTGTAGCAAGGTCCATCCACCACGGAGCCCAATAGATGGTCCGTTTTGGATGGGTTTCCATTTCTTCAAACTAGAAGTTCTGAGAACACATGCACCAATCCATAATCATGGTGGTAGACTGAGTGAGAATAACCTCGTTTCAACACTAAGGTCTTGGTATATATCGATTTGCAAGTAGGATGGGGCTAACAGTGAGGTGTATAGTAACATGCTAACCAAAAAATAAAAAAAACTAGAAGTTCTGAGATTGCAATATTGTTATATCCTTGGGAGAAAGATCATATAGTTCTTCACGGAAATACTTAATCAATGAAGTTTCTCCATCATATAAATGGATTAATGGGCCAGGAGCACTAACCAAGGGGATGGCACCATGAACATCCCGGATCAGGTGCGCATGCTATGTTGGCACATATGGACACATGAAGACGTGATTCTTGTTTCACACGTTCTTTTTTTTTTTTTTTTTTTTCCCTTTAATTGCTTATATGGTAGAGGCATCTATCAATTTGAGCTGTCCAACCATTGGGCCTTATTATGGACCAAAAGATATTTTGTAAATTATATTTATCATAAGACCATATCCATCACTTTACTTTCCAATACATGTTGACAATTAACTCTTTTTTACTTCCTACCATTAATTTGAAGGCCACTCTTTAGATGGCTAGGATCATCCAACCTACTCATATCCATAGTGGGTCGCACTAGATGGAGATTCCCAATTGAAAAATAAGCTTATTACATGTGATGTGGTAATATTACTCAATATTTCATTTCTTCTACCTATAAGGTGCCATCCAAGTGCAAAAAGGAAGCAGACAGGGTCTAGTCTAGACTAAGAGGATTTAGATGATATGAGCCTTCAATTAATTTATTGCTCTTTAATTTTCCATTCAATATAGGCTTCCTATTGGGTACCTAGTACATGCTCTCTATGAACTTAACATTTTTAGATGATTATCTCAACTGAAGGCTGCTGATATAAACAAAATCTAGACAGTTCCATTCAAATATAGGCTTCCTATTGAGCACCTAGTACATTCTCTCCTTCTTAAAGGTTCAGTGGGTCATGCCTTCTATGGTTAGGGATCTCGTATGAGCATGGCATAGAGTCTATAGCGAAAAGGTTGGGAGGAAAAGATGGCTCATGATAATGCCGGCAGTGTGGTGGATCTTATGGGGCAAAAGGAAAGGATACTTCTAAGTCTCTTGAGACGATTGTTGATTCCATTTCGTTGTTTGTTTCCGAATAGGCTATTTTTCCTCCAAGCGCTTTGTTGGGTGCCTTTTTAGGCAGTCTCTCTCTCTCTCTCTCTCTCTCTCTCTCTCTCTCTCTCTCTCTCTCTCTCTCTCTCTCTCTCTCTCTCTCTCTCTCTCATCTCTCTCTCTCTCTCTCTCTCTCTCTCTCTCTGCTTCAGCTGTAGGCCTTTGGTCATATTCTCCATCAACCTTGAAAAAAAAATAAAAATCTAGACTAGCAGCCACTACATTCCTGTAAAGACTCTTAAGAGAAAAGGCTAATCAACTCATTACTCTACATGGGGCAAACTAGTTGGAATTGAAAAGCAGTAGAATTGGCTATTACAAAAAGTTGATCCATGATGGATATACCACAAGACTAAAAATAATAAAATCAAGAATGAGGTAATGGGAAACAGCTCGATAAACATCAACTTAAAAGAAAAAAAGAAGGGGGGGATGATTAAGTAGCAAGGGACTGAAAGTGGAGAACACTAACAAGGGGAGGAGCGGATTAGGTGAGACCCTGACCTCACCCAAGATGGTGCAGCCCTCACCATGGGGCCCACCTTGATGTATCTATTCTGTATCCACGCCGTCCATCCATTTTTCCATATCACTTTAGGGCATGATGCCAAAAATGACAAAGATCCAAATCTCCAATGGAGCATAATCTAGGAAACAATGATGATTGAACACCCCACCATTAAAAACTTCTTAGGGCGCACCTTAATGTTTCTGATAGTTTATTTTCCATCCAATTGATAAAGTCACGTAAGCTTAGATTGAGAGGGATAAAAATAATAATAATAAATAAACAAATTTCAGCTTGATCCAAAAATTTTGTGTCAATCACCACTGTTTTTTATGGTATGGTCCACATGATAATTGGATCTGCTTCGTTTTTTGGATCATGCACTGAAATGATCCGGACAAAAAAAAAAAAAAGAATTAACAGCTTGGATATAGAATAGATACATCAAGGTGGGCCTTAGATGGAGTTGGCGAGAAAGGAAAGGCAAATTCACTTGCGGAGAACAAGGACTTGGATAGAATCCATGGTTAAGATGGGTTTTTAAAGCTAGCCCCAAATAAATGAACGATTTCAGGAGTTTCCTGACTTGATCCATCTGATAATTGAGGCCGTGTATTTACCAAACATGACCCACAATCCGTATTCAGATATAGACAAGCTTATTGCCAGGTCAGATCCAACTACCTGTCCAATCAACCCAACCTAATTGCAACCGTACATATGAACTGCACACATCTGTTAATACAAACCATTCATCTATTTGGTCCGTACTACAGATGGACCATAATCCCAAAATCAGACAGTCGTATTATCATAGCCTTTACTCGGAGAATTATTGGCAACTAAATATGGCTGTTTGTCTGACTTCTCTCCTAATCAATTTATAGTCATTGAATGTCCTCCAATCAGTGGCTAGGATTAGGGCCGACAAGGACTATCCACTTACTCAATTATCCAACTATACAGATACGAGCTCAGGACTTTTACCCGATTAGCCAAGTATAAGATTACCCGACTGCTAAGTGGGTTGGAGATGTATATTATTATTGCCATGTCCATTTGCATGATTAACCAAGGGGCATTTAAATAAAATTACCCAAAAGCAATACATCTAACTAAAATATTAAATACTATAATGTTATCCAACACTGACATGGACAATGATACAATTATCATTGGTGGTCTTTTGTCAAAGTCTGTGAGTTTTTACTTAATTACTTTTGGGATGTCCAAGTTGGATATCAGATACAATATTTCAATATCCAATATTTATCTTCATTTAACGGTCCTAGCTAGGCCTAGATCATCCTATCAGTGTAGTGAGCCCATTCTATGACCCAGTTGATGAAAGGTCCAGATCTGCACATGCACCACATGTACAAAATAAGGGCTTGCTAACTAAGAATCCTCCCAATTTAAATTTGTAACGAGCGCTGTCCATGGCTCAGTAACCTGATGCACCCCAACAGACACTAAACCATCAACCTCCCCCACTTCTACAAAATGAGAACCTGTGGACCTTTGAGTCAAGGATCATATAATTCCTCCCAACCCAATGGCACTATGAAGATTCTGTCATCAATTAGAAAGATTGTATAACCTTCAACCAAATCCCACAACCCCACTCACCCACCTGCACACGTGTGTGCGTGCGCACATGTCGTCTCAAGTCCAACCGTTTGTACCACAATTAATCATCCACAAGTGGGGTAGATGTTGGACACACATCACGGTGGGGCTCACACAGCTCGACCTCATGGGACGTTCCCATGAGGTCGACTGCATAGAACCATTCCCCACACGCACATACACAGAGGAATGCTCACCTATGCACCAATTCTCATGAGAACTTGTGAGAAGTTTTTCAAAACTCATATCACATATGATGTGGGCCCAAAATTTAAACTGTCCATGTGATGCAACACCCCATGAAACCCCTTAGGCCAAATTTTACCCTTATTCAAAACATTGGTGAGCCATGGCAAAAGAGAGAGAGACAAATTAAGAGAGGAAACTATTTCCTTTTTCCATGGCCTACCAAAGTTTTGGATCAAAGTGAAAGTCGGCCTTAGGGTTTCATGGGTGCTGTATCACATGGACGATTCAGATTTTGGGCTCACATCGCGTGTGATGAGTTCTGAAAAAGTTCTCAAGAGAACTTGTGTGTGCGTGTGTGTGAGATTCAGTTTCGACGCGGATTAGGTACTACCTCCGCCCGTCTAGAGCTCAGGACGGGCTGGACGTGTAACCCCTTGATTAGTGGAGAGTGGTTACGTCATATGGCAGAGGACATGTCAACAAATGGAGCCGTCAGCTCGCGTTTATACTCGATCCACTGAGAACTCCAACTATCTCCTATGTTTTTTTTTTTAGTTTTCTACCTTTTTCCGTGCAGAGAGTAGCGAGACTCGCTACTAAAGTAACGTCGCCGAGTTTTGTGGGCCTCACAATGATGCATGTTTTGTATCCACACCGTCCATATATTTGGAGAAATCATTTTAGGGAATGATACAGAGAATAAGTCAGATCAAAGGCTAGAGTGGACCCCACCACAAAAAAGAGTGGGGAGAGTGATGCATACCGTTGAAACCTTCCGAAGGTCCACAACGATGTTTATTTGAGATCAAACTTGTTCATGTATTAACTCAAACATAAAAGAAAAGAAAACACAAATAACATCTTGATCAAAAACTTTTGTTGCCCTTATAACTTTTTAATGATAGGCGTCGCTCTCTCCACTGTTTTTGTATGGTGGGGTCCACTCGAGATTTGGATCTAACTCATTGTTTGGAAAATGAACAAATATGATCTCTCCAAATGGATGGACGGTGTGGATACAAGACATATATCATGGTGGGGCCCATAGAACTGGGTTACATCACTTCATAGCGAGTATGGCTGTTCAATCCACGCACCAAATAGTAGCGTGCTTTCCAAGAAACCCAAATACAATTATGAAATCGGATTGCATTATGAGTATGCTCTTATTGTATTGAGTAAACTCTGTTAGGCCCACTATGAATTCATGTGTTTTATCCACGCTGTCCATCTGATTTTTCAAATCATTTTAAGGGTTCAACCCAAATTTAAAGTATATCTAAAGCTTAAATAGACCATACTACAGGAAACAGTGGAATTATTTATTTCCACCGTTGAAACATTTCTAAGGCCCAATGATGTTTATTTGTCATCCAAACGGTTCATAAGATCACAATGACATAGATGAAAGGAAAACACAAATATCAACTCGATCTAAAACTTATGTTGCCTCTTAAGAATTTTTCAACAGTAGACGTCAATTCACACTGTTTTCAGTGGTGTGGTCCACTTGAGATTTGGATATACTTGACATTTGGGTTAAAGCCCTAAATTTAGGTGATAAAACGGATGGACAGAGTTTATACAATGCATGAACCGCGGTGGACCCCATAGAGTTTATTCAGTACTGTTAGTGTACGTTACTCAGTGAGCAATTCGCTTCCTGCAATTACCTGGATGGGATTGGCTAATTAGTTACTAACAGGTTAGAGTAGCGAGACAGGCTACCAAAGTGACTTCACCAACTTCTGTGGGCCCACCATGATGTATGTCCATACATTTTGAGAGATCATTTGAGGGCATGATAAGAAGAATGAGGTAGATCCAGTAGTGGACCCCACCACAGAAAACGGTGGAGAGAATGACGCCCATAGTTGAAACCTTCAGAAGGTCCACCATGATGTTTATTTCAAATCTAACTTGTTCATGTGCTAAAGTAGACACGAAAGAAGGAAAACATAAATATCCGCTTGACCGAAAACTTTCATGGCCCTTAGAACTTTTTAATGGTGGGCATCAATTTTCCCACTGTTTTCTGTGGTGGCGTCCACTAGAGCTTTGGATCCGACTCATTCTTTATATTATGCCCTAATATTATCTCTCCAAATGGAGTGACGGTGTGGATACACAACATACATCATGCTAGGGCCCACACAAGTTGATGACATCAACTCAACTCAGTTGAAGATGAAAAAAAAATCGTTTCAAGCTTTTTTACCATTCCGTGTCACTGTCATCTGACATAACCACTCTTCGCTAATCAATGGGCTACACCGTCTTGGGCTCTGGAAGGGCAGAGGTAGTACCGAATCGGCGCCCAGTGAAAGAGAGCCTTAAAAAAATATTCTCTCCGGCACTCACACCTCACTCCAAGGGACGCTCTCGTACACTCACACCTCGCACCAAGAGACTTAAGTTTGGTCACCAAGTTCTGTAGGCCCACCTTGATGTATTTGTTGTATCCATACCATCCATCCATTTTTAGATATCATTTTAAGACATGAAAAAAAGAATGAACAGATCAAAAGCTGGAGTGGACCCTACCACAGAAGAAAACAATAGGGAGAGAGACGCCCACCATTAAACCTTCCTAAGGTCCACTGTGATGTTTATTTAAGATCCAACCTGTTCATAAGTTAACATAGACATTAAAGAAGGGAAAACACTAATATCAGCTTGATTGAAAACTTTTGTGGCCCGTAAAGTTTTAATGGTGAGCATCACTCTCTCCATTGTTTTCTGTGATGGGTCCACTCAAACTTTGGATCTGTTTCATTTTGTCTCATGCTATAAAAAGATCTATACAAATGGATGGATGGCGAGGATAAAATACGTACATCGGGTAAGGCCCACATAATTAGGTGACGTCACTTCAATGGCGAGTCTCTACGCAACCTGTCAGCAGGTAATCCCCATACCACGCCGAGACTCCTGTCTTGGCAGATTTCGACGCGAATTGCGTCCTACCCGTTCCCAGACGGGTAGGGCTCCGCGGGGCTTACAATGATGTAAGTGTTTTATCCACGCGGTTCATATTTTTTCCCATATCATTTTAAAGTAGGAGAAAAACCATGAGTGATGTACAGGGCTTAAGTGACCACAAAGTGGGTATTGAATGTCCACCATTAAAATCTTCTTGGGAGCTGGAAAAGTTTCGGATCAAGTTGATATTTGTATTTTCACTTTATCCACATCTACATGACCTTGCGAATAAGTTGGATGGTAAAAAAACATCATGGTGCCCTTAGAAAGGTTTCAACGGTGGGTGTCATTATCACTGCAACTTCCTTTGGTGTGGTCCGCTGGAGCATTGTACCTGCTTCATTTTTCTTATCAGAATTTTAAATTATACGAGAAAAGCGATGAACAGCGTTGATTAAACACTAACATCACGGGGTGCCCCACCCCACAGAGCCTGTTCGGACGGATTACTGCCTTGGCGGGGATTGTCTTTGCCGGGTAGCACGCGTCCTAGGTAATATATACCTATATAATAATAATAATAGAGAAATTTGGTACTGTGGTCCCCACCTTTTATTCAGCTGTTTTTAAGAAACAATACAAGCTTTGTTTGGGAAGTTAGACCTGCTCGTACGGACAGCGTATTTGAGTACGAAAATACCCCTCCTTTCACGGAAATGGATTGGGTACTCCCCTGCCACCAGCCAATGGCGGATGGTCGGTGGTCTGTGGGCCCCACCATGATGTATGATTTTCATCCATGCCATTCATATATTTTTCCACATCATTTTATGATATGAGACCAAAAATGAGGTATATCCAAATCTCAAGTGTACCACGTGACAGGAAATAGTGTTGAATGAGACTCGTCAACCATTTGAAACCTTTAGGGGGGCCCACTGTGATGTTTGCGAGAAATCCTCTCTGTTTAAGTTTATTCATAGGGTCACAAAGACCTGGATGAAGAGGAAAATCAAATTTCATAACGATCCAAAACTTCTGTAACCCCTAGAAGGGTTTCAATGGTAGACGTTCAATTGCCCATAGCCTTTTACAGTGTGGTCACTTGATAGTTAGATCTATCTTATTTTTCATCTCAAGCCTTAATATGAGCTCGGCAAAAGATGGACAGTTTGGATATAACACAGACCTCATGATGGACCCACAAAAAAAAAAAAAACACAGACGGCCGCGACAGTGCTACCCGTGCAGTATGTTACGGTTATGGCTACGGTTATAATCCATAGCCATATTGTATCGAAAATTGTAGGGTTTTTATGGCAAACTCGCTGGATAGTTCCGAACTTTTTCGATAATATTGAAAGATCTTGGATATAACGATGTTACGGTTATGACTACAGTTATAATCAGTAGCTATAAGATTCCACTGACCCTAACTCACTACCTTCTCTTTTTTTCGTTGTAATCCCCATGGCATTTTGTGGGTCCCATTATAAGGCACATGTTATATCCAAATAGTCCATCTATTTGATGAGCTCATATTATGGCTTGAGACGAAAAATAAGACAGATGTAGCTATCAAGTGGACCACATTGTAAAAGGCAGTAAAGGATTGAACGCCTACTATTAGAACCCTTTTAAGAGTCATATAAGTTTTAGATCATTATGAAATTTGTTTTTCCTCTTCACCCAGGTCTTTGTGACCTTATGAATAGATTGGATGGAAAATATATGTTATGGTGGGCCCTACAAAAATTTTAACGGTGAAAATCAATTTCACCGCTACTCTTTGTGGTGTGGTCTAGTTGATCTTTGGATATGAATCTTTTTTTTTTTTTTTAATAATGCTCTCAAATGATCTCGAAATATGGATGTACGTTGTGGATATAGTAAATACGTAATTGTGGGGCCCATGTAACTTCAATCTCCTTTGAGCGGGGCGAACATGAAAATTGAGCAGGGCAAATTAGAAATTGAGAGGGGCAAACTGAAAATTGAGCGGGGCAAACTGAAAATTGAGCAGGACAAACTGAAAATTGAGCGGGGCAAACATGAAATTGAGCGGAGCAAACCGAAAATTGAGGGGGGCAGACTAGAAATTGAGCGGTGGCAAACATGAAATTGAGCGGGGCAAACTAGAAATTGAGCGAGACAAATATGAAATTGAGCGGGGCAACTGAAAATTGAGCGGGGCAAACATGAAATTGAGCGGGGCAAACATGAAATTGAGCGAGGCAAACTGAAAATTGAGCGGGACAAACTGAAAATTGAGCGGGGCAAACATGAAATTGAGCGGAGCAAACTGAAAATTGAGGGGGGCAGACTAGAAATTGAGTGGGACAAACATGAAATTGAGCGGGGCAAACTAAAAATTGAGCAGGGCAAACTAAAAATTGAGCGGGGCGAACATGAAATTGAGCTGGGCCAACAAAAAATTCAGCGAGGCGAACTATATTAATTCTAGGAGGAAATAATAATAATAATAATAATATGCTATTTAGGAGGAAATTAAGTCTCTCTTTCTCACGTCTTTAACCTCTCTTGTTCTTAAAAAAAGGGATGAGGGCCTACCATGGCCACATCCTGGTGTGTATGTAAAATCCACACCGTTCATCCATTTTTACAACTCATTCTGTAGTATGAGTCAAAAAAATAATCAGATTACTATGAGATTCAAGTGGGCCGTACTAGGTGGAATAATGGTTTCCACCATTGAAACTCTTTTTGGGAATATTGTGATGTTTGTTTCCCATGTAGCCCACCCTTCTCGGCACTCATTGGGTTCAACCGGCCAACACAATGGATGGACTGGATCTCTCTAGTAGTCACACTTTGAAAAAAAAAAAAAATGACAAAAGCATGGAGGTGGTGACATCCTGCGCCTGACCTTGTTCATCCAGATAGGAACAACCCTATCTCCTTTTGGGCTAAAATGCTGAATGGCTGATCATGGCCACACCACAATGTATGTGCTAAATTCACACCAGTCATCCACCTTCCTAGTTCCATTCATTGCATGGCCCGAAAATTAGGCCGATTAGAAAATCATGCAGGGCATGCCACATGGACGGTGGGAATTGTACTCTAGTGCTGAGATATTTTTGGGCCCACCTTGACTATGGAATATATAACCGGGCAATTCATCCATTTATTTATATCATTTTAAGGCATGAGATAAAGAGCTGATCTACATTCAAGATGAGCCACATCCTTGGAATCGATGGACAGAAATGTCCACCGTTGGACCCTCCCCAGCACCACAACAATATTGATGGTTATGTGGCCTCCATACTATGGCAACCACAAGTCCGGTCCAACCTTCGATCTGCTCATTCTTTTTCTCATGTCCTAAAATGATCTCTAAAAATGGATGAACAGTGTAGATAGAACAAATACATCAAGGTGGGCCCACAGAACTTGGTGACGTCACTTTAAGTCTCGCTACAAACTTGGCAGTAGCTAATCCATGCCTCGGCCTGAGTGTGGAGAGAGTCATTTTTTTTTTTTTTTTTGAAAATTCTCTAAAGCAGCAGCTGTTGTGGTACCGGGCTCTCTCTCTCTCTCTCTCTCTCTCTCCTCTCTCTCTCTCTCTCTCTCTCTCTCTCTATATATATATATATTATATATATTATATATATATATATTATATATATAATATAATGAATTACTCATGTATGTCTTTTTAAACTCAACCATCTCCTATTGAAGGGTGGGGTTGGGATTTTTTTCAGCTAGGAGATTTTTGCTGCATGGACTATCCACATCATGGCCTATAATATCAATAGTTTGGATCACCGAACACAACCCCACTTATAAAACTAAAATTCCAAACACTGTGTATAAACATTCAGCCCCGGTGTTGTAGAATATCTCAAGTTACGTTGGGAATATCAATGGTGTATTTGATTAGTCGAATAATGTCATAAGTTGTCCATCTCTTTTTTCATCTTTGTAACTTTCCAAGCAAAGAATAATTCGTATTATCCAAATCCCTGATACCCACTTCTTCGGTCACTGGCTTGCAAACCTCTCCCAAGTTCAAAAGATGGAATTTATGATTCTCTTCCACTCCGTTCCATATAAAGTTCCACCTTAAACCCTCCAACCTATCAAGTCAAAGTTCGGACATTTGAATAGGGACATAAAATAGAGTGGCATATTTGACAAGGCCGCCTTGGTGGCTCTTCCCCATAGAAAGTTTCCTCTCAATTCTTTCGATTACTGTCTCAAAGATGCTTTGCCAGCTT
Organism: Magnolia officinalis; assembly: GCA_021015155.1. Taxonomy (NCBI): domain Eukaryota; kingdom Viridiplantae; phylum Streptophyta; class Magnoliopsida; order Magnoliales; family Magnoliaceae; genus Magnolia; species Magnolia officinalis. The sequence goes on from JAJHSJ010000002.1 coordinate 118,026,437, forward strand.
GATTATGCAACGACGAAGACCTAAATAGGAAGAAGGGAAATAACCTGCATCACATCCAAACACATCTGCCAACTTCTTAACCCTTTCCTTCCACAAGTGGGCTCCCAACATCTCGCATGTTGTGAGAAATGGTTACGTGCAGCCAGCTGCATGCTAACCCATCTTTCCCACCAATGTGTCACTTCTATAGGATATCTAAGCCATGCAAATGGAGGGCCACACCAAGAAGACCACTTCAAACAAAAATCAGGCTGATCTACTCATCAGGGTAGGTCGGCCACACCATCACCATGAAAATTAGCTGGCACAAAATCAAGCCAGTCCACTAATTAGGCAGGCCACTGTCACCCTGAAGATCACCTGAAACTAGTCAACTAATCAAGTAGGCCACGTCATCATACAGTCGGGAAGACTAATGGAGTGGCTGACTCCTTCCCAAAACTGGGAAGGCACCCATCACATTCAACACCTTACCGCAAGTCCCACCCCAAATCCTGGGGGAAATCTTCCTTGATAAGGTGGGGCTAGGGAATATCAGGAAATCCTAACTTAAGGGGTTCCTTTTCTCGTTTTGTGTCTCTGCTTTGTCTTCCAAGGGACTTGCTGTGTAGTACGGGTATATGATTAGAGGTGGGCATCGAGTTGAGTCGGACTGGATTAGGTCCAACTCAACTCGATCCGGTTTTTGCAAGTACTTGACCCAAATTTGATCTGATTCAGGACTGAGTCCAGCAGGGCTGACTCGATCTGAACTAATTTCCTTGTTGGCCTGACACGAACCGAGTCCGACTTGGTCAGAGAAAACGAGTCGGATCGAGTTGAGTCTGTCCGGTCGATTCGGATTGGGCTGAGTCAAGCCGAGCCGAAGATTCTGGTGCTAGGAAAGAAACATGAGGGAAATCGAGAGAGAAAGAAGGAGAGAGGAGGAGAGAAAGAAGGAGATGAGGGAAATCAAGAGAGAGAGGGAGAGAAAGGAGGAGAGAAAGGAGGGGAATGAGAGGAAGTCAGCTCAAGTTGCGATGCCGCATAGGTTCATCTGGTGACACCGGCTCGAGTAGGGTTAAGGTTTGGGTAGAAGAAGGGTAAAGTTTTTTTTTAAAAAAAAAGTAGTAAAATTTGACTTTATACTACCCGATTCCAATCTAGATGGGATTCCGGATTGGATCGGATCGAGTTGCTACATAACCCAAACCCGACTTGGTTTGATGTTGGATCCGAGTGGGTTTACTCGATTCGACCCGACCCTGGCTTTCGGTTTGGGTCAGATCAGATCCGACCGGTTCGGTCGAGTCGGGTTGGATCCTACCCACCTCTATATATGATAGGCGTGGGTAGTTTTTCTTTTTTCCTTCCCCGCCTAAAAATTTCTTATGTAAAGTGTTGATCCCATGTTAATAAAATTTAAATGTTCAAAAACTAAAATAATTTTTTTTTAAAGAAAAAAAAAAAAGAGAGGCCACGTCATCAAAATAAATGGAATGCGACTCAACACATTGAGTGAATCGGCCTAGTTTTCGAGATAGATCATCCTCATGGTTGGGCCCAATTGTTGCACGGGTCAAATGCCCTACACATAAGACACAATGGTTGGAAAAAAAAAAAAAAAGAGATGCATGCTAAGCTGTAGTCACCAGCTCTCTATTATAGCACATCAAGGTAGGATCAAACCCACAAGTCAAGGCCATGGCATCACATCAAAATCCACTTCTTTTCTTTTTCTTTTCTTTTTTTTTTTTTTTCCAATTTTTGCTAGCACAGAGAAGCATTACAAATGAAATCAAGAAACTGAAAAGGGTTATGTCTAGCTTCCTACCAATGGAGAAAGCAACAACATCCATTCTCTGGAAACAGATATCCATAGGCTGATAATGCATCTAAATATAAGTGGCAGAAAGCAAGAGTAGGGAAAAAACAACTGCAAATGCATCTTCTCTAGGAAAAGAAACAGATATTCAAATGTGTGCTTTTCTTCAAGTTCTTACCACACTGGCTTAAAATTTGGCAGATATCAGCTCTGCAGAGCAACAACATGAATGGAGACCATAAATCCAGAGCAAAAAAGCGCACGAAAAACACTCTGAAGTAAGGCTCCCATTGTACATGCAACAAAAGTTTGAAGAACATGCCAAGATTGAGGAGATACCGTTGAGTTGATATCAGCTCTTGAGCAAGGTAGCTTTACTTCATCGCTTCCTTCAAATGCTGCAAAAAGAGTGTTTTTTATTTTATTTATTATTATTATTTTTTTTTAATGAAATGAAACTAGAAAGTACAGAACAAAGATAAAATGGTGTCCAAACAAATACATATTAGTAATTGCCGGTCATCATTTCCATGCAACATAAAACTATTAACCAGTGCTTTAAATAGCTCACGCTACATATCATAGCTTAGCGTTCACACTAAGTAGCTGACAAAATTAGCTTTAAGTCACAAATAACCCATGCTACATAGCCTACTTTACACTACATAGCTTACAACACAATTTGTTTTTCATAAACATCAAAAATAATTTGTTTTGAATGATTTGTTACATTTTTCTATTTTCAATAAAAATTAATTAATGTTTCAATGATTTTAATAAAATAACATAAGTGATGGCATTAAATCAGTTCTGTTGCTATCTCTCTACTTGATCTTTGCCCAAATTTTCTTATTATTTTGTATTTGGTTGATCAAATTTCATGATATTTGGTGCAAGTGCAACCATAAAGAAAAATCTAGCAGCAGTATAGCATAGGTGAGGCCACACACTTCTAAGGAAAGAGCGCTACACACTATTCGCTATTTAAAACATTGTATTATGCAAGCTAATGATGCGCCAAAAATTGTCATTTAGGAACGGTTTTAAACCGTTCCTAAATGCTTCAGGAACGGTGTAACCGTTCCTAAATGAGGCGTCGCAAAAAGAAGGGAACGGTTCAGAACCGTTTTGGGTACCGTTTCGAATTTTAGAGACGAAATTCTAGGAACGGTTTGAAACCGTTCTAGTGCCAACAGAGCTTTTAGGAACAAAATTTTAGAATGTGGCGGGACCAACCCTTTGGAGAAATTGGATGTTGTAAGCACTTACACTTTGCCACTTATGTGCATCTCTCTCTCTCTCTCTCTCTCTCTCTCTCTCTCTCTCTCTCTCTAGCAATGTATTCAATAACAGTAATGACAACCTTAGGCCATTGTTGTTACCGTTACGATATAGGCCGTAACAACATTTTTTGGGAAAAAAACTTGTATTGGCCTCATAACTATTTTTAATACCCCTTGCCTTCTAACATGAAATTAGGACAATTGAAATTCTACTTAAACTCAACATCAAAATTTCAACTTCTAGAGAACAATTTATGAAATATTGGATAAGACAATTGTTCATGAATTTGACAAGATGGAATTGGAAGAGCTTTCTATGTCTTATTATTAGCTTGATGAACTATACTTGAAGAAGTGAATCTATAAGACTCGAGAAGCTATACTTGAATAAGTGAATGTATAAGACTTTACTTTTTGCAAAAAGAAAAACATTTCTTCCAGTAAAAGTAGAGAAAACCACGTTCTAATATTTTCTAATGCCTAATGATGCATCTTTCCACCATTAATATTAGATACTAGAGGGCTTATTGTATGTCATTTATAGGGAATGATATAGCATTGGCCTTTCCATCACAAATACGGCTTTGGGGCGGCTTCCTTATTGTACACGTGGCGTACCTCAAATCCACCTACCCAATAATGGGACCCACCTTCATGTGATCCACACCGATTCTCTGCTGGCCCCTATAGCAATGTTTGTGGTATTGACGATATCGGCCAATATATCCCACGGTATACCTTGTATCCTACCTGTGCGACATGAAGCGCCCGAGTAGTGTCGACATATCCCACCTATTTGATCCGGTGAGCATTTTCGATTTCGATCCTTTTTTTTTTTTTTTTCCTTGTAAACTATGTTAAATCAATGTCAAATGGTTACAAATCCATTATTCTTCATATTTTGCATTAAAAAAAAATCATGGATTTGGAGCTTCAATTTCGAGATTTGGGGGAGATGGGCCAAGTTACGTAAAATTGAGAAATTTTAAAATTTTTTAATTTCTCGCAAATTGGTTGCAATCTGTTTAAATACAAAATCAAATATGTATGTAACATAATCTAGTGATTCTTGATAATTTGGGTAATTTTTGGAAAACAATTATGTTTTAATTAAAAATGTTTTTTTAATTATTTTTTTGAAATTCCACTTCGATCAGTGGTTAATTAGCCCCTATTTTAGAGTATTCAGAAGTGTTTGATGAAATCATCATCATATACACTCTAATTTTGGGATTTGGGGGACGGTGAGCCGACTAGTGGAAATTTTGAAATTTCATCAAATTTTCTCAAATTAGAGAGGACGAGTACCAACGTTATGTTAAAGAGTATCTTCAATGATATCATTCTACTATGATATGGGCATAGTATTGTTGGTTTGTGGAGCAACTGTATTATGCCCAACTCTATCAAGATGGAGATGATAATTTTGAGCCACCACGCAACTCTATGTGAGTCTGAGCTACAACCATACATATTATTCACAGACATATTTCTATGTTTCTACTTCTTTTGCTTTTGGATGTATTGCTTGTGTTTCTATACATGTCTTCTTACATTTATAAATTATATGAATCAACTTTAAATATACTTGCATTAGTTTAGTTAGACAATGCATATATTAGAACTATAATTTGCACTTATTTTTTTTATGATGTTTTGATTTCTAAGTGTGTATTGATATCTTTTTTAACAATCTCTGAAGTTTCATTGAAAAATTCGACTAATTTCCCAATGTTTTCCCCGTGTTTCCAAATAACAACGATACATTATGCGACACAACCAATATATCCTATGCGATAACCAGTATGTATCCGTATCCCGAGGGTGCGACACAGTACGCAATAATAATATGGAAAACATTGCATTGTAGTAAAAGAATTTTCCAAAAAATCTTCCCTGTTAGAAAGTGTTAGCAACACTGATTGGAGATTTTTTTTCGTGTTGATGTGTACACGTGCACAACTGTCCATTTGTAGGCTACTAATCTGAGTGTTGACATCGTATGGGGGTGGAGTGATTTTCAGCCGTGTACTCCACCCATGATAGGGCCCACCAGGTGAATAGTGTGGATCACTGTTGGCTAAATCCTTGATTTGCAGGTCACTATTGGACAATTTACATCATCTGATGGAGTATTTTTACAGAATGACCCATAAATAATGGCTAGTAAGCACTAAGGGTGCAACTCGGGTAGGTTGGGTTGGGTAGAGGGTTAACCCAAGCCCGACCTGACCTCAAGAGGACCTAATCAACACCGTAACTTGACCTGAATTCCAACCTGAGGTGATGCCTTTGTATTTTGATTTTGATGCTGCCTATCAAGTGTTTGATGAAATACCTGTAAACTGCTGCTGTTGTTTTGCATACTGTGAGAAATTGAAAGTGCACTCCATGTGTTTGAGAAAATGTTGCACTGGCTCGAACTCAGCTCAAACTAGCCCGAGTTGCTGACCGAACCGAGTCGAGCTAGCCATTTAGGAAAATGCATCCTAAAATTATTATTAATAGTGAAATGAATCAAATCCATAACATTAAAATGGCATTTCCAGCTTTCACCATCCAAAATTGAAATAGTTTGCAGATACTTCTCAGGTTACCTAGTTTTACACTCTCAATAAAGATTCCTAGAAGCATGATTCAAATTTCCCCCTTTCTCATTGCAAAGTAATAAAATGACAGATCTTGTATAACCATGTGCCCAAAATTTTCTCCAACTACCTAATTATATACATTGAAATGTATAAAACTTATGAGTCACACTTGACATGATCTGTTAATTCTATACAAAAGCAATTGAACATTGCATCATCCAACTAGCCTTGATAGAGATAATGTTAAAGTAACAACTTGAACAGGCATCCAAATCATCAAAAAAGCTTACACGATTATGCTCGGCAGTTTGTAGAAATAAAATTACCAGTGAAAGAACCCATCCTGTATTAATATATTATACTGTTGGGTACTTACTCTTGCTCCGGTGGTAGACTCTCAAGAGTTTCAATGCCTGGTCAAGGGTTCGAGTACCCATATGTGGTGAAATTCCACTAGCGTATGTGGGGGTGCGCGCGCGTGTGGTTTTAAAAAAGAAAAAATAAATAAATAAAATTCATTGACATCTATACACACAAGAAAGCCTGTTGCCCTCTGTAAAGATGGAAGAGGGAGAGAAATATTTGACTGAATTGTGTTTTATTTCGTATTGAGATTTACAAATAAATAGATGTACAATGAGCTATGTATGGAAAAATATATTCTAAAAATAATCTAATTACAGATTTTGTGCAAGTCTTGATTTTGTGTATGTATGGTAAGAAATCTATCAATAATCCCCCTCAAGTTGGCGCATGGAGGTCCGTAATGCTCAACTTGCGCGAAAAATGATGAAAAAGTTTGTCCCAAAGCTTTGGTGAAGATATCGGCAACTTGCTCACTGTAAGAAGTGTGGACAGCTTTGAGGAGGCCCGAGCGAATTTTGTCGCGAATAATATGGCAATCAATCTCAATGTGTTTGGTACGCTCATGAAACACAGGATTGTGGGCAATATATAGTGCAAATTAATTGTCATAATGTAGAGTGAATGGCTCGGGATGAGAGACACCAAGATCAGTGAGAAGTTGTTTTAACCAAGTGAGTTCACAGGTTGTGACGGCCATGGCTCGATATTCAGCTTCAGCGGAAGAGCGAGCAACTGTATTCTGCTTCTTGGTGCGCCATGAGATCAGACTGGTGCCTAACTGAATAAAGTAGCCGGTGGTGGAGCGGCGGGTGGTGGGACAGCTGGCCCAATCAGAATCTGTATAAGCTGTAACATGTGTACTGTTGGATGAAGGAAAGAAGATGTCTTGGTTGAGGCAGCCTTTGATGTAGCGGAGAACTCTGGTAGCTGCAGTCATGTGGGGAACCCGAGGAGTATGCATGAATTGACTGAGTGTGTTGACTGCATAAACAATGTCTGGTCTGGTGATGGTCAGATAGATGAGACGGCCAACAAGGCGACGGTAAAGGCCAGGATCAAGGAGAAGGTCACCATTTTGAGTATTAAGCTTCAAATGTTGCTTCATAAGAAAAAGAGCAGTCCCTGCACCAAGTTGTCCACTATCAGAGAGAATGTCGAGAGCATATTTGTGCTGATTAAGAAAGATGCCTTTGGGAGAGTGAGCAACTTCGAGTCCAAGAAAGTACTTCAAGGAACCAAGGTCCTTTGTCTTGAAGTGAGTGGAGAGAATTTTCTTAAAAAGCTCAATTTGAGAGATGCCGTTACCAGCAACCAAGATGTCATCAACGTAAACAAGGACAAGAGTGATGCCGGTGGAAGTGATGAGAGTGAACAAAGAATGATCCGCCTAAGACTGATGAAAACTTGCATAAAGAAGCACAGAGGTTAGTTTAAAAAACCAGTTTCGGGAGGCTTGTTTGAGGCCATAGAGGGATTTTATGAGGCGACAGACACGGGTCTCCCCTTGAGGACAATATACAGGTGGTGGCGTCATGTAGACTTCTTCATCAAGATCGTCGTGCAAGAAGGCATTGTTGACGTCAAGCTGATGAATAATCCAATTTTTGATAGCTACAACTGCCAGTAAGCAGCGGACTGTGGTCATTTTGGCGACCGGAGCAAAAGTCTCATGGTAGTCAAGTCCTTCAACCTGAGTGTATCCTTTGGCAACGCGAGCTTTGTACCTCTCGATGGATCTGCAGACTTTGAGTTTTGTTTTGAAAACCCATTTGCACCTAATGGGTTTCTTACCAAGAGGAAGAGGCTCAAGAGTCCAGGTGGAATTATCCTCTAAAGCACGAAGCTCAGCAGACATTGCCTTGCACCAGTGAGAGTGGCGGATAACATCATAATAGCATGGGGGGTCAATACAGGAGGTAAGAGCAGTCAAATAAGTAATATATGAGGGAAAAAATGGGAATATGAAAGAAAAACAAACAAAGGGTGAACAGTACCTGAAGCCGGTGAAGCGGGTGTAGATGTCGTGGGCTCCGCATGTAAGGTGGGACAAATATAGTCGTGAAGGTAGGCAGGTCGTGTAATGGTGCGGCGAGGGCGAGGAGTTGGTGGAGATGTGTTTGATAAGGTCGTGGAGGTCGAGCAATTAGAGAGTCAGGGGTGTTAGGAGGGTTAGGAGAGGTCGGAGAATTAGGAGAAGGAGACATAATAGGTTCAGTGACGGGAAGAGGAATGATAGGAGCGAGAAGGGAAGGAGTGTCAGGAAGATCTTGGAAAGGGAATGTTTGTTCGTGGAAGGTGACATCTTGAGAGTAAAAGATGGATTGAGTATTGAGGTTGTAGAGCTTGTAGGCTTTATGTGTGCTTGGGTAGCCAAGAAAGACACATTTAGTGGCACGGGGAGAAAATTTGTCGCGGTGAGCATTGAGAGTTTGTGCATAACAAAGACATCCGAATACCCGAAGATGATCATAGTTTAGAGGTTTATTGAACAGAATTCAAAAGGTGATTTATTTTGGAGAGTGCGACTAGGGGGGTGGTTGATGAGGTAGGTTGCGGTGAGGACACAATCACCCCAAAAGGTAGAGGTAAGTGTGCTTGAAAACGAAGACTGCGGGCAACATTTAGAAGGTGCCGGTGTTTACGCTCTGTAACGCCATTTTGTTGAGGAGTTTTGACACAGGTACGTTCATGAATGATGTTGTGATTGTGCATATATGTTTGAAATTGATGGGAAAGAAATTCTTGTCCATTATCAGTTCTAATAATTTTCACTGTGGTGTTAAACTGCTTGTGGACAAGAGTGAAGAAGTGCATTAAATGGGTGTAAGCCTCAGATTTAACACGCGTAAGATATACCCATGTGGTGCGAGAAAAATCATCAACAATTGTGAGAAAATAATGAGCTCCATATAAAGATGTGATGTGATAACCACCGCAAATATCACAAAAGATACGATTAAAACGAGAATCACTTTTATTGGCATAATTGGAAAAAGGTTATCTTGTATGCTTAGAAGGAGCACAAACATCACATTCAGAAAGAGTACAAGGAGAATTAAAAATACTGGGAATAGTAAAACTGGAGGGATGTCCTAGACATTAATGCCATAGGGTCTTATTAGCAGTAGATTGAGCAACAAAAATGACGGGATGATCGGGGTGGTACACATAGAGCCCATTGCATAGATCACCCGCTCCAATCGGCTTCATCGATTGAGGGTCCTGAAATAAACAAGTGTTAGAGGAAAAAGAGATAACACGAGAATTATGAAGGACAATTTGAAAAACTGAGAGTAAATTGAAGGACAAGAGTGGAACATAGAAAATGTGTTTTAATTTGAGAGAAGGGGAGAGAATACAAGAACTCAGCCCTTTGGCTGGGATATCTTGTCCTGTTAGAAGCCGAATGTGGTGAGGGGAGGCAAGGGGCTTCAAATCGGCAAAAGCATCATGTTGGTGGCAGATGTGGTGGCTCACACCACTGTCCACCACCCAATGGAGGCGTCGATTGAAGGAGAAATCAGATGGTGAGAAGAGGTTACCAACGAAATTTATAGGGGATGGATCATTCGAAGGTTGCGACGGTACGAGGAGGCTGAGCAACTTCTGATACAGGTCCTGTGACAATCCAGGGATCGGACTTGAAGTGGATGGAGGAGAGAGACCAGATTCGCAGTCGACAGAGGTTGCCCTAATATGGACGGCCGCGATTTGTTGGTGCGAGGCTCTCGGCCTGGAGGGTACCCGATGATGGTCCAGCAATGTTTACAAGTGTGGCCATCTTTGCCACATGCTATGCACTTCAGAGGGGGTTGTGAGCGAGCAGTGGTGCGAGTAGCCATTGCCATCGTTTCGGAGGATGATGGTCGAAGGTTGAGGAGTCTCTGTTGTTCTTCTTGAAACAAGATTGAGAAGACTTTGCTCATGGAGGGAAGTGGATCCATGACCAGGATTTGGGTGGGAAGAGGAGCAAATGAATCATTGAGCCTTAAAAGAAATTGGAAAACACGTTCATCATCAACGTGTTTTTGCAGGTCTTTGAGGTCAGTTGTGGTTTGGAGATGGCCAAGTCCATCCCAAATCTGTTTGATTTGGTAGTAATAATCATGGACAAAATTTGTGGTTTGTTGCAGGGAGGAAAGGGCCCGTTTTAGGTGATAGATGCGGGCATTGTTTCCACGACAGAAACGGAAAGAGAGGTCGAGCCAGACATCGCGGGAATCTGTATGATATTCAAGAGAATTGGCGAGGGAATGACTGATGGAGTTGAGAATCCAGGTAAGGACCATATCCTTCGTTTGATTCCACTGAGTGTATTCTGGTTTGGTCGATTCAGGGGGTGTGAGGGTGCCGTCGACAAAACCAAGTTTGTTCTTGGCATTAAGGGCTCTTGTCATGGCTTTTTGCCATTTGGGGTAGTTGTCGCATGTGAGAAGGCTATTGAAGAGAATTAAATTAGGAGAATCTGAGGGGTGAATAAGATAAGAGGGGATGAGTGGGGTTGTTGGCCATAGCAGAATGGGTTGATCTTTTTAGGCTCTGATACCATGTGAAGATGGAAGATGGAGAGAAATATTTGACTGAATTGTGTTTTATTTCGTATTGAGATTTACAAATAAATAGATGTACAATGAGCTATGTATGGAAAAATATATTCTAAAAATAATCTAATTATAGATTTTGTGCAAGTTTTGATTTTGTGCATGTATGGTAAGAAATCTATCAATACCCTCTCCAATTCTAAGGGACGCTGTTTGGCTAATGTCGCTGCCAGGTGGCTAATGGTTGGTGCTATGTGGAACCTACCACGATGTATGTGTTTTATCCACGCCGTCCATTTATTTTGAAAGATAATTTAAGGTCTTGATTCCAAAAATGAGGTAGATCTAAATGTTAGGTGGACCACACTATGGGAAAACAGTTGTGATTGAATGTCCACCATTAAAAACCTCCTAGGGCCCACTGTTATGGTTATTTTACGTCTAACCTGTTAATTAGGTCATATAGACTTGGATGAAGGGAAAAATTATATATGAGCTTGATTCAAAACTTTTGGGGCCCAAGGAGGTTTTTAATGGTGGGCGTTCAATCAACACTGCGTCCACTCGAGATTTGGATCAAACTCATTTTTGGGCTCATACCGTATGATGATATGGAAGAATGGGTGGACGACATGGATGAAACACACTTCTTGGTGGGGCCCACAGAGCAGCGACCACTAGCCATTGGCTAGTGGCCGGGTGATTGGCCGATCCGCCCAAGAATTCGCTGAGAATCACGGTGGGCCCTAGAAAAGTTTCAACGGTGAGAATCATTATCACCTCTTCTTCCTGTGGTGTGGTCCACTTGAGCCTGGGATCTGCCTCATTTTTGGGCTTAAATCTTAAAATGTTACTAATAAAATGGATGGACGGTGTGGATAAGACCCACGGTGGCCACTCAAAGCTCCTGCCCGTTCCCAGCTGGAGACGGACAAACCTCGACCGAATCCACCGAAGCCGGAAACGGATTGGCTACTCCCCCTGCCACCAGCCAATGGCTGATGGTCGGTGCTCTGTGGGTCCCACCATGATGTATGTGTTTCATCCATGCATGCCGTCCATCTATTTTTCTAGATCATTTTATTGTGTGAAACCAAAACTGAGTTATATCCCAATCTCAAGTGGACCACATTATAGGAAACAGAGTTTAATGAGCTTCGACCATTAAAAACTTTTTGAGGGCCATAAAAGTTTTGGATCAAGCTTATCTTTGTTTTTTTCCCTTCATGTGCGTCTGTATGACCTAATCAACGGATTGGATGTCAAATAAACAGTACAGTGGTCATTAGGAGGATTTCAATGGTGGATATCCAATCACTATTGTTTTCCTGTGGTGTGGTCCAACTGAGATTTATATTCCTATCATTTTTGGTATGAAGCCTAAAATGATCTATAAAAATGGATGAACGGCATGGATGAATCACATACATGGGGCCCACGGAGCACCGACCACCAGCCACGGGGCTGGTGGCAGGGGGAGTAGCCAATCCGTTCCCACCGAAGCCGGTTCCGTATTTTAGGAGGTAGATCCCTCCAGACGGAAGGACCTGAATTTACACATGGACGGCGGACGATGGTTCTATCACATTACTACCGCAGATACAGCGTTGTCAGACCAGTACGGATCACATGCAACTGGAAGTACAGTGACTCGTCGTCCAGCCACAAATTCCCACCAGCGCTCCACTTATATAGAAATCCCTACCATCAAAACAGTAATCCAGGCCACGAAGATCACCTGTCGAAAAATCGATCTGGTAATCCCATCATCCGGGCCACAGAATTTGAATCAATGGACAAACTACGTTCTATGGCCACATCTGACGAGAGAGAGGGCCCAATTTTCGAGTAAAGTGATATTCCTGGTGTGGCGTACCATTTTCATGGAACAGATGTTGTACACAAATGAAATGTTTGCGGGAAAAGACGAGGCTGGACGATAAGTTCTGCGTACTCGCGGTTGTATGGAATCAATTCTCAATTATATCATTTCCCTCGTATGATTCAGTGGAGAGGAGAAGCGGAGCAGAGAGTAGAGAAGAGTGTGGAGAAAGCATGATATCTGATTTCGGTTTCCCCAGAGAGCTCTCGGATCTGCAGAAGCATCGCTCTCTCTACCAGCCCGAGCTTCCTCCCTGCCTTCAGGTCTCTCTCTCTCTCTCTCTTTCTCTCTCTCTCTCTCTCTCTCTCCATTTACCCGTTTCCTTTCGAGATCCTTTCTTGAATTTTCTGTGTGGGTTTTGACTTTTATTTAAAGAGGAATGCTTGACTCCGATGTTCAATCTACTGTAAGTAAGAGGATTGTGTTTGTGGGGGGCTTGTGTTTAAGTTCCGAACGGTTTTTGAGATAGGATTTTGATTGTTGCTGCTGCCGCTGCTGCTTGAAAGTGTTTTTCGGGGGATCTGATTCTGCTCGCTGCAATAAGCTCGCAGTTGTAGCATACATGACTTCAAGTTGGATGTTTTCATTGACTTTGATGACTAAAATTACATTTTTTGTATGCGCTTGGAAGTTCATTTATTCTATGCAATGCAGTTTTGGTGATGTCTGTTTGCGCCGTGCTGTTTGTGTTGGATGGGTGGAAGGTACACTGACAATACACAGGAAGAACAAATGGGACATTTTAATTATGAACAATGCAAACTTCTCTGGCCGAAAAAGGGAAAAAGTAGTTTGCACTTTTGTAGTTTTGTTGGGCTTGCAGCACCATCTCAGACCGTGTTTGTTGTTTTGCTGCAAGAAACCCAATATTGTAATGTCTTGATTTCCGGCTTGTGAAATGGAGAAAAAATGCAAGACATTCTTTTTTGGTCTCTTAATGCAAAACAGTGAGTGGGGCCCACCTTATTTGGGAATCTTTATATGCCAGAATTTCAGTCCAAACTGGCCCTCAAGGACACATATTTTGCCGTCATCCAAAACCCATCTCTTCAATTTAATAAATAGACAAAAAGAAGAAAAAAGAAGAATATATAAATCAATTCATGGTTCTTAATGCATCCTATCAAGAGAATCCATGAATCGTGTACCTTTTGGGCATTGAAGAAGCTTGAATTCTGCACTTCTTTTTTTTGGTTGTGTATGTGTGAGTGAACATAACTGAATTTTATTAGGAAAAAGCTTGTCAACAAGCAACAACAAATATGAAATCTTGTTCCATCTCTCAAAAAAATTCCATCTTGCTATCTACTTCTTCTCGACATGCCATTGATTTTGCAAACTAATTGCTGTCTAATATCTTAAACCACAAGACTACACTGTGGAAACTGTAACTTGTTCACTAACAATGAGGAGAATATATAGAGAGATGGGAGAAGATCTGGGGAAATCTTGACAGATACACATCCTTACAAATAAGGAAATGTCCTAATCTGAGTAAGATTATCCTAATAGACTCTAACATCCCCTTTAAATTCAAAGTGCTCTGAAAGGAGCGACTTGAGTTTGAAAGGTGCAGAGAACATTTATTCAAAAAGAAAAATTCAACTGTAACGTGGTGAGGAAACAACGAGTAGCCTGAGGCAAATGACGAATAACATGAGGCGACAAGTAGCATAAGGTAAGCAGGCAATTTTGATGACTTCTATAATATGAACCATTGGCACTTCCAACATCTAACGAACGAGTAATGGCACTTTTGGTGGCTCAGATGTCATCAATTGCTCTTCTAGTGGATACACACTTCCGATGGTCTAGAGTTTGACCATTCTCTTTCCGTAGCTCTAGATGTTCCATCAGCAAAGAGAAAACATTGCTCCGATCCAAAATGTTCAGCACAAAAATGAGTCCAGTCCATATGGCTGGCACAAAAATGAGTTCGGTTCATAAGCCCACACACACAAAAAGCAGATCTTGTTAGAAGTCTTGTACAAGGGAGATAAATCATCGACTAAGATGCTCAGAGAAGATGTACACAGAAGGTGGTGGCAACAAATTCCGAGGATTCAGATTCAACTCACGCGATACACTAGAGATGCAAACTCTGAAGGTGCAACTAATTTGGTGCACTTGTGGAGCACCAAAAGGAAAACTAACAAAATTAAAAGAGGAAAGGTGAAGGGGTTTGAATGAGCCTTCTTCACCATCTCTCCATAACAGGTTTGAATATGTGAGTTTGGGTTGGTTTCGGGGCAGCCATTGGAATCAAGCAGTTGACCCAGACAATGGAGGGTTCGGATTTGGATGCTGCCGTCGAGGAACAAATCTGACTGGATTATGGGTTCCAGATGGCGTTGCTGGTGATAACATCAATGAAAGTGGATTCTGATGGCCAACAATGGTGGATTTGGAGTTGCTAGTGGGTTCGATAGCAAATGGATCAATGATGGCAGTGTTGATTCGTCGGATCCGGTGAAGGCGTCGGAGAAGACGGGGATTTTGATGTTTGCTACTGCTGAAAACAGATTCCAGAAAAGGTTGCAAATTGGGTGATGGCATTCTGGCGAGCAAATCTCAAACGAGCACAATGGTGGTACCGGCTATGAAGGTTGCGACTTGCAAGATGGGTTTACGACTATTGGAGCATTGATAGCAATGGTGGCGTGGGATGAATGCCAAAATAGGTGGGGTTGCAATGCAACAGTGAGGAAGAGGATGCGCATGTTGGGTCGCTGGAAGGCGGTGATGGTAACGGGAAAGGGGGTGCCGGGACAATCAAATGGTGGAGTCCAATTCAGTGACAAACAAACACGTTTAGATCGTTGGGTTCCAATACCGGATCGGAATTTAGTTAAGCAATGCTAGTGGCTAGTGGCTAGTGGCGTTGATTGATTCGGTGTGATCGATGCAGATTTTGATTGATGCGGTGGGTGTGCTGAATGCATGGAGTACTGTTGAGATGTGAGTTTGGCGGAGAGAGAGAGAGAGAGAGAGAGAGAGAGAGAGAGAGAGAGAGAGCTCTAGAGAGAGAGAGAGTAGATATCGAGCTATATGAGAGAGAGAGAGAGAGGATATAGAGAGAGAGAGAGAGCGAGCTGAGAGAGGAGAGAGAGTCGAGCTCGAGAGATCGAGAGAGAGAGAGCTCTAGAAGATCGTCTGAGAGAGAGAGAGATCTCGAGAGTTTCTTGGAAAGATAGGGACTAGAGTTTTACCCTAGCACTGATACCTTGTTAAACCGTAAAAGGCTACATTGTGGAAACGGACTTGTTTATTTCACTAATAATGAGGAAAATATATAGAAGAAATGGAATCTGTAGAGATCTTAATAAATGCACATCTTAACAAATAAGGATCCTAATCTAAGTAAGATTTTCTTAGCAAATAAGGATCCTAATCTAAGTAAGATTTCCCTAATCAACTTTAACAAAATCCACCTCAGAACCCACTCCTCTCAAGAAACCAACCCTTTTCCTTGAAGCTGTAATTTTCATTCAGCATCTCCCTAGGTATAGCATATCTTTCCGCATCAAACTGCCACCACCACCACTTTGAGAAAGGACCTTTTTTTTGTGGATTTCACCATACCCAGGGCCCACTTCTCCATCTTTTTGAACATCATCCCTCTTTAGGATATAAGCTGAACTGCCTTTCTATAAGAAATTCCCTTGAATCTGCTCCATTTTGCTGGCCACAGATGGCATCAATATGAAAAGAGATGGTAAATAGACTAGAAGGTTAGCTACAATAGATTTAATGTGGGCGATCCTGCCCATACCTTCTCTTCCGCAATCCATATAGCTAGCTTCTTCTCCATTATTTCCATGACTGGTTCCCAAAACAAACTCCTTGGATGACCTCTAAGCAGGGTGCCAAGGTTTAAAAGGTCACAATTTTTCTTACATCCCACTCAATCTGTCAAGAGATGATTTTCCTCAGGCCCTGGCGCTTTTATGAATGTTTACTGTGAGCTTTGATATCACTCAAAGCAAAAAAGAATGCCTTTCAAATCTGCACTTGCTCGAGATTTGCCTCACACAGATAGAGTGTAGTGTGCACTCAAGGTGAGATATGGTCTCCTTGGTGCATACCTCTCAAGCTCAATTACCAATAGGGGAACCATTTACCAAAATAGAGGATGCTGTGGAGATGCATTCCTTTATCCAATCCATAACCCACCCTTTTCCTCCTAAACCCCATTCTACTCAAAGAATACAAGAAGGAATTTCTAGTGACATGGTCGTAAGCCTTTTCCATATCGATTTTCCATAGAAGCCCGTCAATGCCACCCTTTTTGTTTTAATACTGAAAAACTAAGAAAACGGCACTCTTAACTCTATAGTCAATTCATTCAATTGCCAGAAAATCCCACCTAAAATTTGACACTCCTTTACAAAAGGCCTTGAAATGGTGTAATTACATGACGCATGAGTTGCTGGAGCCTGATTGATAAGTTCTTTGCCAATATCTTGCAACTTCCACTTAAGGGACTAATCGGATTAAAGTCTATTATCTCCTTTGCCCCCAATGATTTTCGGAATGAGAGTGACAAAGGTAGCATTCAAACGTGTGCTAAGTTTCAACCTGTTCTGGAATTCCTTGATAAAACTCTCCTTATTTATGCCTTCTTTTCTCGCCTCAAATTTCTATCGGTTCGCGTTTATGCATTTTGTGTTGTTGCATGTAATGCCAGTCAATCCATAATGAATAGACATTCTTTTGTTGCTAGTGAGGCCTTTTCTTGTAGGCACTTTTTGCTAAAATAGCTATCACTGTATGCTGCTGACAATGCATATTTCATTAAGCTCATTATCTTAGAATTTCACAAAAAACAGGGGACAACAGTGACAGTAGAATTCGGTGATGCTACCACTACTTCTGATCTATCTGCTGTCCACACAATCAGCCGATACTTTCCCCACACGTACAGCCAGCCTTTGGCTCACTTTCTGAGGACGAATGCCAAAGTCCCTTATGCTCACATCATAACTAAACATCCAGTGGTCAGGTACATATCTGTCCAAGAATGTTCTTACCATTCTTCTTGTGTTTATATTTCTAATTTTCTTTTCACAGAGTCATCTCCATATTATGGAAAAAAGGCGGAACCTTTTACACTCTTGTGGTTGCTCTAAAACTCACTGATTACATTTGAAATGCTTTTGCTGCAAATATGATTTCCATGCTGTATGCATTGTTACCCTTCAAAAAAGAATGTTCTATGCCATGTTATGATGTTTTCTTTAATGTTTTTAGTTGATTCAGTTCAGTCCTTGAATGATTGATCACACCACAGTTATCGAGTTCGCTTGAACGTGTCTCGAACTGTGAACTGGTTTGATTGAACAAATTTGCAGTTCGATTTGCCCCAAATCGACGGACTGAATCACCCCAATTCAGCCAAGTTCGATCTTGATATTCAATTCAATCTCATTCCCAAATTGATTCCACATTCCATTGAAGAAGGAGATGCAATGGTGGTGGTGGTGGTGGTTGTGAAAACCAAAATGATATAAGCATCAATCATCAACTGTTGTTAAGCGGTTGGAGTTTTCGGGTTGGTTCATCTGTTAGGGAGGTGCAGGAAAAAAAAAAAAAAAAAAAACCCAGAGAAACCCTACTTACGGTTTCATCTCCCCATCGAGGAATAGGGGAGTTACTTGATAGTTGATACTCAAGCAGAATGTGATGGTTTATACGCTGTCACTCACAAATTGTACAGGTGTCATGTATTAACTCAAATTAAACCATCTAAATTTTTATACCATCTGTAGATAATTTATCATCCAAATTCAGATTGATTAGGAGAAACTAGGCTTTGATTAAGGGGCATTTGTTTGTTGAATTTGGACTCTTGAATGTTTTTCATTTTAACCATCCATTAAATGTCTATGAATTATCTAGTTAGAAAATATAATATATCTGTTTTTTGACGACAACATCAAAGTTGAACCCCATCATTTGGATAGTTTAATTTAATTTATCTATATGTTACTTATGCAATTTCTTATGCCTGTGTATCAGAAATCCCAATGTTCCAGTATGAAAGCTTTTCTGTGCAAAAGAACTGCAACAAAAGGGAGTCATTTGATACTCAGGCAGCATATGATACTTTATATGCAGGCACTAAAAAATTATGTACATCGCAGACATCAACTCATATTAAACCGACTAGATTGAGGAAGTTGCTGTAGTTGAATCATGATCCAAAAATCAGATCATTTGAACAATCCTAACCTCTGATTCATGGGCTCCTGTTTGTTGAAATACGACTATTAGATATTTTTCATTTTCAACTGTCCAATATATGTCCGCCCATCTGATAGTCAGATAATCAAATAACCATAATTTTTGGTACATGATACATCTAATCTGTGATCCATAATTTGGAAGGTTTAACAAAAAATAATTTTATTCCACCTATGCGATTTCTAAGTGCTTGTGTATTAGCCATTACAGTCAACCATATTACCAATGATTTTCCTATACGCAACAGAAGACGAATGATGATTCACTGTTTGTGTTTTGTGAAGGTATCATCTGTAATCATGTGTATAACCAGTGTGATTTTGCACACATGACACATGTACACTTATCCTAACCATTCAATTCATCACGTCCATTGCAAATGGGCCATAACCCAAAAATCATGTTGAAATGATGACCTTAAATATCTTTAAAATTCAAGTTGCAACCGCCCCATACTCAGGACTGACGCATGCCTCATTCCACCAACTGGTTCATGGTCTGCCCTCCTTGAACTTAGAGCATCGTACGGTTCATCAAACAAAGTGATTCCAAACTGCGAATTGGATAAATTGAAAATTGAACTAAATGAGCCTACCCCAACGAAATGGGGAATTTCGAAATGCATCGAACTGTGTACTATGAATTCAAACTCGAATTGGTCGAACTGCTATTCAGGTAACTATAGATCAGACCATTGGAACAGAAACATGATTACTTGGAAATCAATGACTGTCTGAAATCAGTAACTTCTGTCATCTTTAGAGCTTTCTTATTATGTCCATTGGCTATTTAAACCCATATGTTTTTACAAGGTGCAAGTACATGTTTTTACATCTCATTTTTGAAGATGATTCTTTGCATGGGCGTTTTTCCATCTTAATCCTGGCGACAATCATTTTTGATAAATAAAAAGAAATGACAATCCTCTAAATGAGATAAGCTTTCTTTACCGTTATTTTTTTAGACGTTTAATTTCCAGTATGCTTACATTCAGCATGTGATATTACACTTACATTCTAGGATTTATTCAGCATAAAAACACGATAACTTAGACATGATTTGTTGATATTCTTTGATCGAGAATTGTTGGTAAACTTGCACTATCATATACTGGTTGCAGGGTAGGAGTGGTCTTCTGCGGGAGGCAATCTCCAGGAGGGCATAATGTCATTTGGGGTTTACACAATGCTCTTAAAAGTCACAACCCCAACAGTACTTTGCTTGGATTTGTTGGTAAGAATTTCTTATCAGTTACATTTAGTATTACTTTTCTTAGCTATTAAATTTTGTTGGAATTTTTGCAAAAGCCAATGTCAATAATAGGGTATTTCTGGGATTCTATGGGATCGGTTGAAGCTCTATAGCTGTCCATAAAAGTGAATATAATTGAATGGGCTTGTGGCCTGAAAGCTGACTTAGATTTTATGAAGTCTCTTGTAGGGCTGTAAGCTGTTTTTCGTTTTTCCCTCGTTGTATTCTTTTCCTGCTTGTTTGCAAGCGGGCCTTTAATAAAGTTCCCATTAACCTTTAAAAAAAGGGTATTTGCATATACCCACATTAAAATGTTCACTTTACAAATAAACACTATTAATATCTTATTGTTGCAAACACCCATTTTTCATTAACAGCAATTAGCTTTTGGGACGTGTTTCTTTAAAATGATGAAAATGCTCCTTTCTAAAAGGTTGCACTCTCTCTCAGCCTTAAAAAAATAAAAAATAAAAATAGACGCTAGCCCAACTATTCCCATTCTTTCCATCTCCTCTCTCCCATTCTCCCGATTTCCTCTCTCCTGTTCTCCCTCCCTCTCCATACTTGCTATGCCTCCCTCTCCTTCATTCACAATGGAGAATGACAAAGAAGAACAGCAAAGGATGAGGAAAAGAATAATTGAAGATGTTTTAAGTATTTTTTTTTTCTCCCTCAAGGTTTAGGGGAATTATCTGTGCTCAGCACACCCGTGCAATCCACATAGTCCATCTGTTGGGCCCGACTGGATGTAGACAATATCTTTTATTAATGGGGTTTGTCAATGTTTATAAATTAAGAGGGCATTCTTTCATATACAAATACGGGCAATTTCATCATTTTCTAGTTGCTGTTGACAGAAGTAGTGAGAAATTAATGGAAATGTGTGTATTTGTAGTAACATTAAATTAATGATGTGTTTATTTGCAAATAGCAATTTTTTATATGGGTATTTGCAAATTAGCTATTTTTGATGTGGGAATATGCAAAAACCCGATTTCTTTTTATCTCTAGTATTTGATTTTCGAGCTCAAATTTCTTCCATCCTTTCTTGTTTATACCACTAAGCAATTTGAAAATATTTATTTTTGGTTGATCATACCATTTCCAATTGGACTGTTTTTCATAACCTGTTCTCTTAATGTTGCTGCCCATTTATTATTTTGCTTGCTTTATTACTTGGTCATCACCTCTTTATTAGTTGCTTTATTAGTTGTTTCTACAGTTCGTGTCTTTTGTGATTGCTATCAGTGGATTTACTTGTGGATGGGGCAGGTTATGGACTTGCCCCACTCCTAACTGTTTCCAAATGGGCTACACATGATAACAATTTTTTTTTTTTTTTTTTTTAAAAACCCAAAGATATAAAAACTGAGGTTGTCCATCACAAAAATGCTTTTGAGTTGTGAAATTCTCAGTGAGGGTATCTTTTAAATGCTCCCTACTGTTTTGTGACACTCCTTTTGCCTTCTATTAGTTAGATGAAATTATGAAAAGAATTCACTGGAGCTGATGTTTTCCTATCTGTCTACAGGTGGCACGGAAGGTTTATTTGCTCAGAGAACTCTGGAAATTACAGGCGATGTTCTTGCTACTTACAAAAATCAGGGTAACTATTAGTTTGACTTTCCCTGTATGATGCATAAATCTTTATGATGCTGGCCTTGAAGTTGTTTCTAGCTTCTCAGAAAGGTGGATGAAAGCCCTAATGTTGCCTGTGCAAAATTCTTATACACTAGTAATGTTAACTTTGTCTAGTGCAAATCAATGATGCATTTACAGTTCCATTGGTTCTTACGTGATTGATTTTTCTAGAAACATTGCTTAACAAAAATCTTGAGAATTTTTTAATTAGCAATTTACCAGTGGGAATGATTCCCGAGTCTGCCCTTTAATGCACTGGAATGAGATAAAGATGGATCACTACTTCTTTTACCCACTTCATATTAATATCTTTCATGTTAGTCATTAAAATCTTTATATTAGTATGTTTTATGCATGTGAAGGTGGTTATGATATGCTAGGCCGGACAAAAGATCAAATAAGAACAACTGAGCAAGTCAATGCCGCATTAACTACATGCAAAGCATTGAAGTTAGATGGCCTTGTCATTGTTGGAGGTAGTATCATTTGTTTCTTCATGTATTCAATCATATGTGATTGTTATGTCAGAGTTTCTTACCATTTGAATAATTCTTTTTGAAGGTGTCACGTCCAACACAGATGCTGCTCAGCTTGCAGAGACATTTGCAGTATCAAAGTGTCCAACGAAGGTACTTGCACATTTCAAATTTTCAAGCTGATGATTCATTAATGAATTTGCTCTGCAGAGTTAGACTAGTCATGTTCTTGTCAATCTTACACATTTTAATATATATATATATATAATGCTTAATAGTCCGAAGTGCCCATCATTCTTTTTATAATGAAATACTAGCCAAATTTCTGTCAGGAATAAGCATATGTTAAAGTTTTTGTCTCGTTTTGTTTCACTAAAAGCTTCCTTTAATTGAAAAGGAAAAGTGTACTTAGTGAGACACCATTCTGATATCTAGAGAACCACTTCATTTGCGACTTGCAGGTTGTTGGAGTTCCTGTTACTTTGAATGGAGATCTGAAGAATCAGTTTGTTGAAACTGATGTGGGTTTTGATACTGTATGCAAGGTATTCATCAGAACCCTAGAGCATGTATGTTAGTAAGGATTCAATAAGATGATCAGTATATCAAAACATATGTTGGTAAGGTATTCACTGTATACCATGCTACAGAAGTTATGTTTCTGTTCTCATTGCAAACATTTTTAAAAGTGTAACCAAAAAGCTGACACCTTTAATCTCCACTTCTCTCTTTGTTGCCAATTGTTTGTTCTTTGTTTTTTGACAACCTGGATTATTGATAAAAGATTTCGATATGTAGACCAATCTGCTGGGTACTATAGCACAATACCGTACACATGAAAGAAAAGAAAAAGAGAAGAGAATAGAGAAGAAGAGGAAAATCCTTATTAAGTTGGACCTTCTCCTCTCTCCCTTTTTATAATTAAACAAATCCAATATGACAATTATATCTGTTAGGTAACAAAAGCAAAGATACCTAACATATCCTAATTTACATAAACAAAAGATAATAAGAAAATAAGAGGTATGTGGGCCTAGATTCTGTTAACACTCCCCCTCAAACCGGAGCATAGGTGTTGTCGATGCCAAGCTTGCAGAATTTGCATGTTGACTGGGTATGACCAAGAGCCTTGGTGAATACATCAACAAGTTGATGCCGAGACCAGATATACAACATAGAAATTTCACCACCGGAGACCTTCTCATGTATGAATTGACAATCAACTTCAATATGTTTAGTCTTCTCATGATAGATTGGATTGTTTATAATATGGTAAGCTGCCTGATTATCACAAAGCAACCACATAGGTAGATTCATTGCAAATGCCGTCTCCTGTAACAATTTCTTGAGCCACATTAACTCATATTTAGTATGAGCCATTACTCTATATTCTGCTTCCGCACTTGATTGGTCTACAACACTCTGCTTTTTACCCTTCCATGTTCTTAGATTTCCCCCTACAAACATTCAGTACCCACTAGTATATCGCCTATTTGCTAAAGAAACTGCTTAGTTTGCATTATAGTATCGCATGATCTGAAGATGATTGTTCCGTTTGTATAGAATTCCCTGACCTGGTGCTTTTTTAAGATGCCACAAAATTCAAGTAGCTGCATCCATGTGAGGTACTCTTGGAGAATGCATAAACTGTCTCACCACACTTACAACATGAGATATGTTTGGCTGAGTTATGGTTAAATAGATGAATTTACCCACTATTCTTCTATACCTCCTTAGGTCTTCGAATACATCTCCTTGATCACCAACAAGTTTGTGATTCAAATCCATTGGTGTATTAACATGCTTAGTACCAAGAAGGCCCGTCTCCATGAGCAAATCTAGAACGTATTTCTGTTGAAAATTCCTTCCTTTGATCTGGCCACTCCTATACCAAGAAGAGATCGAAGTTGATCCAGATCTTTTGTGAGAAAATGTCTTTGAAGATACTTCTTTAAGCTCCTTAATCCCCTTATTGTCACTTCCTGTAATGACAAATGATCAACATATACTACTAACACAATAAGATCTATGGTGCCTTTCTAAACAAAGACAAAATGATCTGCATGGCTTCGAACAAAACCACAATTCAACTCAAATTTACCGAATTTGTCAAACCATGCACGTGGTGATTGCTTCAGCCCATAAATTGCCTTCTTTAGCTTACACACTTTGTCTGATTGCCCTTGAGCAACAAATCCAAGTGGTTGCTCCATGTAGACCTCCTCTATGAGATCACCATTAGATAAGGTATTTTTGATATCCAATTGGAAGAGGGTGCAATCATGGTTAACTGCCGTGAAAAGCATAACACGAATGGAATTCATCTTGGCAACAAAAGAAAAGGTTTCGGTATAATCAACACCAAGGGTTTGAGTATATTTCTTAGCAACCATGCGAGCCTTCAAACATTCAATCGCTCCGTTAGGATGTAATTTAATAGTGTAAACCTATCGACAACCAACAACATGTTTTCTAGAAGGTGGGCTGGTGAGCTCCCAGGTGTTACTGATAAATAGCAGTCGTTTGCTCTTCCATTGCCTGCTTTTACTCCTTATGTAACAATGCTTCATGGTGTAACTTGGAATAAAGTCTGAGGAGAAGGATAAAGCCAATCTACGGAAAGTGGGAAACAAGTATTGAAAGGAGATATATTTGTCAATATGATGATTAGTATATGCACGCTTACCTTTTCTCAAGGCAATAGGAACATTAGACATATCTGGATCATCAGGCTCGAAAGAAGATATTGTGAATGGAACGCCATGGTTTTCAATTAGATGTTAATGTGAATGAACCATAACTATGTAGTCTCATTCCTAATAGATTGACCCCAAAATAGCATATCCAAATTATAAGAAATCCCATGGAAGCCACAATTGCTGAATTCACACCTTGTAAACTCCGATTTGTTCTAGTATGTAAATAAATCGCAAATATGTTCCAAGTAATAAATGCCCAAGTTTCCTCGGGGTCATCTGTACGTTTTCGTTGTGAGTAGACTTCTAGTAAAGACACAATGAGAATGGTGGAATCAACAGAGGGAGGAGACTTGATTATATCATCTTCAACTGCAAGAGATACGGGCACAACTTCCACATCAAGAGATTTACTGTTTTTTAAGAAGAACGGAGTGGACTTGAAACTGTAACATCCGCACACATATTGTTTTCAAAGAGGACTATAACAACGATAATCTCCGTGTTCAGGAGTATACAAGAAAAAGACATTTAATGGCACTAGGATCTAATTTTTCATGGCCCGATTCTAACCAATGAACAATGTATACACATCCAAAAAGTTTGGAGCGCAAAGAAAACAATGGAGTATTTGGAAGTAAAATTTGATGAGGTGACTGACCCATTAGAACGGTTGATGACATTTGATTTACTAGAAAATATACTGTGAGCACTGCACCACTTTAAAAACTTTCGGAAACAGTCACATCAAGTAATAGAGCACAAGTCACCTTAAGTAGGTGATGATTTTTTTATTTTGCACCACCATTTTGTTGTAGAGTATGAGCAGACGATGTTTGATGAAGGATTCATATTTTAGAAAAATATTAGCTAAAGGCTTGTGACATATATTTCTTGGCATTATCGGAACAAAACATGGATATTTTTGAATTAAATTGATTTTGTGCTTCCATGTGAAAAATTTTAAAAATAGATAATAGTTCGGATTTGTCTTTCATTAAAAAAGCCCAACTCATTCACAAGAAATCATCAACGAATGTAACAAATACTTGTACCTAGACCTACTAGAGATTTTAACCGGTCCTTAAATATCTTAACGAACTAAATAAAAAGGTATTAAATTATGCTTTTCCACACGTGGTGGAAAAGTAGCATGATGATGTTTATTCAACTCACACACTTCACACTCTAGACTTGACACAGACGACTAGTAGAGAATAACACTTTTAAGAATTTTGAGGATGGATGATCGAGACGGCAATGCTACCGGATGATCGTGACTGACCCATTAGAACAGTTGACGACATTTGATTTACTAGAAAATATACTGTGAGCACTGCACCACTTTAAAAACTTTCGGAAACAGTCACATCGAGTAATAGAGCACGAGTCACCTTAAGTAGGTGATGATTTTTTTATTTTGCACCACCATTTTGTTGTAGAGTATGAGCAGACGATGTTTGATGAAGGATTCATATTTTAGAAAAATATTGGCTAAAGGCTTGTGACATATATTTCTTGGCATTATCAGAACGAAACATGGATATTTTTGAATTAAATTGATTTTGTGCTTCCATGTGAAAAGTTTTAAAAATAGATAATAGTTCGGATTTGTCTTTCATTAAAAAAGCCCAACTCATTCACAAGAAATCATCAACAAATGTAACAAATACTTGTACCTAGACCTACTAGAGATTTTAACCGGTCCTTAAATATCTTAACGAACTAAATAAAAAGGTATTAAATTATGCTTTTCCACATGTGGTGGAAAAGTAGCATGATGATGTTTATTCAACTCACACACTTCACACTCTAGACTTGACACAGATGACTAGTAGAGAATAACACTTTTAAGAATTTTAAGGATGGATGATCGAGACGGCAATGCTACCGGTAAGGAGACATGTTCTTCTGTATTACTACACCAATAATGTCACGATTGAGATAATATAACCCTTCATGTTTATGTCCTCTGCTAATCTTTTTCTTCGTCTTTAGATCTTGAAAAACACAAGGTGAGGAATAGAATGTCACAAAGCAGTTAAGACATTTGGTGAGTTTGTTAACAGATAAGAGATAGAAGGGAAATTTAGGAACGTAAAGGGCATATGATAATGAATATGAAAAACTAGTATGAATAATACCCATTCTACATACTCTAGATTGAGTACCATCTGTCAGAGTGACAGATGAACCCATTAACGATGTATTAATGGAGGAAAACACACTAGATTAATCTGTCATATGGTCAAATGCTCTAAAGTCAATGATCCATGGAGTAGGAAACTTGGAACGTAAGCTGGTTATACGCCAATGGGTTTGAATCAGAAACTTGTTGGTGATCAAGGAGATGGATTTAGTTATTTGAAATTTGCGGTATCTTAAAACATTATGTTAGAACTAATGAATGATTCCATACTATTCCACAACCATGTCATAATTTGAGTATTCTCCCAGATCCATTGTTTATATGTAATAAAACTCTCGTAGGGTTTCTCCGCGGTCAAGTATTTCAATTTTCCCTTTGCAATGTATTCCATTTAATTTAATAGAGGTTATTTGGACCTCTAAAGAATCATATGGATTTATGAATCCAGTTCTCAAATCACTTCTCACTTCTATTTGGGACAGGGGACTAGAATATATACCACAAGCTTATACAAACATGGGTCGACCTTTTGTGACCAACGAACAGTGAACTTGTATGCTCCACATGGTATGCACACCACACTTGAAGAGAATAGCCAGCCCACACTTTCCAACCAGACATGGGGATTGATGATCACGAACAAAGCATCTGAAGAAGGCAATCAGCCTACACGTTCACACATCGCACGAGAGGCGATGATCATGAACATTTCATCCCCTTCTCACGCACAGGCCATTACAGAGACTGGACACAACAAAAAGAAAAGAAAAGCACTGTAGCATGTGAAAGAACAAAACAAAAAGAGGAGGAAAGCCTTTATTAAGTTGATCCCTCCTCTCCCTTTTTATAACTAAACATATCTAATATGACAATTATATCTGTTAAGTAACAAAAGAAAAAAATACCTAACATATCCTAATTAACATTTACAAAAGATAGTAAGAGAATAAAAGCCAGGTAGGCTGTATCCACTTCCGTTAACAGGATGAAATTGGAACTTCATTGTTATGTAGATGCCTAAATGTAAAATATGGATAAGAGCTTATCCTCAGATCTTGCATCGGATGGTAGATTGTTTCTTATGAAAAATTCAGTGCTTGCTTACATGTTTCATTGAAGAATGGTTATATGTTCTGTTGTTTGTCAAATATTATCTAGAAGATGAACTATTTTATGCTGATCATTGGCTATGTACTCCTTGGTCCTTCGTTAGTATAGCGTTTCTAGTCAACAGTAGGATTATATTTTGGAACCATATGTGTACTAATTCTTGGTAGTTATTCACAAGTCTGGAGGCAGATTTGATTTATCTTTCTTTTTACTGAATTGTTTCAACACCATATACAATTAATTCGTTTATACTCTCAGATGTTGAAACTTGTTTTCATGTTTCTTGTCTTTAGGTGAATTCCCAGCTCATTAGCAATGTCTGCACAGATGCTCTCTCTGCAGAGAAGGTAATCGTCTTAATTGATATAATTGACACTCTTTCATATGAGGCTACTGGCTGATTATTTAGTTCTCTATCCATAGTTTTGTCTGCTTATAACGTTAGGTGGAAATAAAATACATGGACAATAGTTGTTAACACACAGTGACAAATAGGTAGACTAGGAAGAGATCTTACGAATATCATGGTCATCTTTTTGTATTGTATGCATGCTACTTTATTCTTGAATCAGTGTTAGATCTGGAGGTATATTTTAGGAATGATGATTTTGTCATAGCTCCCAGTTTTGCTGCCTTACAATTTTTGGCCTCCCTGAAGGAAGATTGTGGATGATTCTGATCAAATGATTATTTTAATGCCAGAAAGTGGAGTTTCATGGTATATGAACCAAGTTCTTCATCTTCTCAATGTCTTGGGAACGAATTAAGATGATTTTGGATGTCTAATTTTCTCTGTAGATAATTAGTATTTTGAATTAGCTGCCCAATGCAACTATCTTGTTAACAACATGTTCAGTGAATGCATTTTCTGGACTTCTATCTCTGTGAAGCCTTTTTCAGACTAATGATATCTTTTATCCAGTACTATTATTTCATCCGGCTTATGGGTCGGAAGGCATCTCATGTTGCTTTAGAGTGCTCTCTCCAATCACATCCAAATATGGTTGGTTCTTTTTTCTTTTTTAGACATTACCTTTTTTTTTTACATGCATTATTTGATCTGCTTTATAAATAGCACCTGACTGACGGTTATTCATTGTCAGGTCATCCTTGGAGAGGAGGTGGCTGCATCAAAGCTTACTCTTTTCGATTTGACAAAGCAAGTTTGCGATGCAGTTCAAGCTAGGGCAGAACAAGGTCAGGAATCGATTTGCTGTTCTGTTCATCAGTGATTACTTTATTCTTTACTTATGTACAGTATGATCTGGAGTAGACAAGTACCATGGGGTAATCCTTCTGCCCGAGGGGCTTATTGAAAGTATTCCTGAAGTATATGCTCTCTTGCAGGTAGTTCATGCAGTTAAAATAAATTGCATTCTTACATGTTTTTTTTTTTCCCTCCTTTCTGATGACCATGTCTTCAGGGGCATTTGATCCTGATAGCTTGTTCTCTTAATTTTGTTTCAATATAATTGAAGGTGGAGCATTCCTATTGTCATTGATGGTTTGGTTTTGTAATGTCCTAGGAAATTCATGGCCTGCATGGCCAAGGTGTTTCTGTTGATAATATTTCTGCGCATCTGTCACCTTGGGCGTCAGCCTTGTTTGAATTTTTGCCACCCTTCATCAAGCGACAGGTTATACTAATCTACCATATTAATGTTGATTGAGAGCAACCATGATTACTTTCTTTTTCCTATTTTCTGCTGATTTATTCCGAGCTGCTCAAAGATGCATGTCTTAAAAGAAAGTTTTTCATGATGCAGTTGCTCCTTCACCCTGAATCAGATGCCTCTGCCCAGTTATCGCAGGTAAGAATACTTGATATTTAGGTACTGGTAAGTTGTGAAACTTGTGATGACCCATAAACTTTGATGCGGATGCTTACTTTGGTTTCGGACATGATTTCAAATCACCTGAGATGATATCATGTCTGTACAAACATTTCAAAAGGCATACTCTACCACATAAAAAGCCCAGATCAAGTAATTGATGAGGAAACTTACCTACAAAAAGCTGTTTCAGGCTGTCAGCATGTCCAACATGAGTGTTGACGTATGTCTGGCATACAGTGGTTTCTTCATTCTTATATACTTTTCAAAACAGTCCTTGTTAAATTGATGTCGAGTCTCTGACATGGTTAACTTAGTGTTGGATACTTATTGCATACAGTGTTTTCTTCATTCTTCATGATCTCTTGACCAGATTGAGACGGAGAAACTTCTAGTGCAGCTTGTAGAGACAGAAATGAACAAGCGAATGGTAGGTCTTTACCACATTTCAGGACTATCTTTTTCTGTAAACTACTCGTGTATGGATATGTTTGAGGATCTGTGCAGAAAGAGGGAACATATAAAGGAAAGAAGTTCAACGCTATCTGCCACTTCTTTGGCTATCAGGCTCGTGGTTCTTTACCGTCGAAATTTGACTGTGACTATGCCTATGTATGTGTGCATGCAAAGTAGCTTCTAGTGGTTTTCAGTTATATTGATAACCTCTGTTTAATAAAGAATCACATTCATGCAGGTACTGGGGCATATCTGCTATCACATTCTAGCGGCTGGTTTGAATGGTTACATGGCAACTGTAACCAACCTGAAAAATCCTCTGAACAAATGGCGTTGTGGTGCTGCTCCTATAACAGTGGGATATCCATTCCTTTTTAAAATTAGAATCTAAACTGTCATTAGTTATCATTGCTGCAGCCAAATTTTATTCATTGTTTCCTGTTCTGAATTTGGCAGCACAATAAACTTCATGTGATATTGAAATCAGTTTCTTCTTGCACTAGAAAAAGACTCGAGCAGGGTCTTCTTGGTTTTTCGTGTTATCAAGATTTTTTTTTTTTTTTTCTTGAAAAATTTGTTTTCTGATCGTTACTGGCTCTACACAGATGAAGCAAATTGGGGTCCTTTTATTGATTTTTTTTTTTTTTTTTTTTTTTGAAAGATTACAATTTCTTTAAAAAAATAAAAAATTAAAACAGGAACCAAACCAAGCTACAAAGAAGCCAAGCTGAGCCCCTGAGGCCTGAGATAGTGGTCCTTTTATTGATATTATGTGCAATTGATGACAAAATGACTAACATCTTATGGTGATTGCTATCAGGCAATGATGACTGTAAAGCAATGGTCGCGAGGTCCTGGGACCTTGATTGGAAAGCCTGCTATTCATCCTGCTGCTATTGATTTGAAAGGCAAGGCATATGAGTATGTTCCTACTGCCATTACTTTCTGCAGTTTCTTGCTTAAGTCTTTCTCAAAACCAGGATTCTTACAAACGAATAAAACTGATTCTGTATAGAGGTCCCCTAAATCATTTAAACTTGGAGCAGACCTGTACCAGATTCGCTGAGAAATTGGAAATAACTCCACCTATAAACTAATATTGGACATTTCTCCCTATCTGTTATATTTCACTTTTTTTTTTTTTTTTTT
The DNA here is from genome assembly GCA_021015155.1 of Magnolia officinalis. Lineage (NCBI taxonomy): Eukaryota > Viridiplantae > Streptophyta > Magnoliopsida > Magnoliales > Magnoliaceae > Magnolia > Magnolia officinalis. The sequence continues at coordinate 118,057,907 of JAJHSJ010000002.1, forward strand.
TTTTTTTGAAATTTCCTAACAACTCTTCGTCCTTCTCTCTCTCTCTCTCTCACACACACACACGCACACGCACACGCACACACACACGCATACGCACATGCACATGTTTGCGTATGCAGACACAGAGGGGTTTGGGATATTATCCGGTCAGCCATCAGCAGCTGGGACCAATCCTGGTTGCAACTGCTGTTTCCGATTCAATTGTCTCCTTTAAAGTCAGCCGAATTGATTGTTTTTGTCTGGGAAAGGACCATGCGGGCTGCAGAAAGATGGGCAGGTCATTTTTTTCCTCACTTTCTGGCAAGCCAGCTGGATTATTTCTAAGACACCTAATAGTTATGGAATGAGATGGAAGTTAAAAAGGTGGTAATGGATCTAAGTTTCTAGTTTTTGCTTGATTACATGCTTTTTTTTTTTTTTTTTTTTCCTTTTTTTTTAAAAAATATAGAAATAAAGGGAGGTGTTGAACTAGGTTACTGCATGTAATCCTTATGGCTGTTGTGAACCGTTTGGGCTTTTGGTTCCAGGTTACTGAGAGAAAATGCAATGAAGTTTTTGATGGATGACATGTACAGAAACCCTGGGCCTCTTCAATTTGATGGTCCGGGTTCAGATGCCAAGTCTGTCACCCTGTGTGTTGAAGATCAGGACTACATAGGCCGGATAAAGAAGCTGCAGGAGTATCTCGAAGAGGTCCTTCGTTGTTCCTATCACTGTTGTTTAGTTACACTTACATTGTTTTCTTAATTTTATTTCATCTGGATCAGAAAGGGGGAAACAAAATCCCATAGCGGATGATGAGTGGCATGCCCCTCTCTCTCTCTCTCTCTCTCTCTCTCTCTCTCTCTCTCTCATGCGTGTGTTTGGTTATCTTGTAATGCTCTTTTTTTTTTTCCTCAGGTGAGAAGTATTGTGAAACCTGGCTGCTCACAGGATGTTTTGAAAGTAGCCCTTAGTGTCATGGCTTCTGTTACAGATATCCTCTCCGTAATGACTACACCTTCAGTTGCCAGACACCCTTCTAATTTATAACTTGCAGGCCTTCACTTATGCCAATTTCAGCCCTCCGTGCAAATGCCTGCATGTGGACCTGGTATGTGTGACATATTGAAGCCATGCATCTGCCGGGCCTGCCATTTAGACAGTTGACCTGGCCCAAAAATCCGCATGTTGAACTCCTATGTTTGGCTCAAGTTCAAAACCTTCCCTGGCCCGAACTCACACATGCCAATGGCTTCATGTCGGACTCATCAATCTCTCCTCTTCTATAGGAACTGCTTGTCCACCGAGCCGACATTGTTTGTGTCCTTTTCCATTTCTTTTGTTACCCATGCCAATTTTTAGTTATTAGGATATTAGGATCTGGCTACATGCTTTTAACATTATATTGTATTTTTATCTGCATTAGATCTGAAACTTAAAAAGAGTATTGTATAATCAAAACGGTTGTTGTGACTGCAATTTATGTGGATCGTTTTGCGGACATTGATCAGCTTCAATCCATGCAACCTTTCATGAATTAGCAACATAACTTTTACCTTCAATGAAACGATGGATGCTGAGGCGCCATGCAGGTAGACGAAGTATGTATATTACGATTTACTAAGTCTCACACAACTAGTTGGACAATAAAGTTATCTTGTAACTAGTGCACATGTATCAATTTATCAAGTATGCACAACATCCAACCCGTTAAAATGGTTGGCCCTGGCATGAAAAGTTCTTGGTGCAAAAATCAGATTGGTCCACTTATTCTGTGGGCCACACCATACAAAAAATATGATAGCTGCTGACTTGATCAAAGTTATATGTGGCCCACCTGGTCAGTGGATCAGCCTGATTTATGCACCAGGTGATACACTGTGGGATCTACATATTGGACAGGTACACTAGTTGGATGATAACCTTTTCATCCAACTAGTTGTGAGCTAGGCCTGGTCATTTGCTATTCACCACCAATTATAAGTCTATCTGCAGAGAGAAGGTGATACATATTCAGTGAGGACGAATGCCTAACTCCAGCTGCCCAATCTTTGAGTGCCAAACACAGAACACCATGTGTGTCAAAGTGGGACGTGTGTGGGATCCAGGAAGCTTGTTAGACCATCCCATCGCATGTATCCATGCCAGTCCACTCAACAGGTGAGCGGCAGATGCATGTTGAATGTAGATAGCTGGTGATGATCTTTCTGACCTACCATTTCTCTGTACGTGTGTTGCCTGCGTGGCAAAATGGAACGGCTGGATTTTTGGGCCAACTAACATTCACTGTGTGGAATGCCCCATGGACATCTAATATCCTGCAGAGTCACGTATGATGCATTTGTGTTCCGCGCGTAGAGGGTGGGGCATATGGATTTGGCATCCTAGCAGCTGTTGATTCTCGTCACGCACAATAGAGAACCTCGACAAACCGTTTATATGACGAATCTCACTTTGTGTGGTGGAGAATCAACGAATAAAAGCTCTCAAATATTTCAACCCATAGATAATTTGTCTATTTTGCCTGGGATATGAATGGTCAAGGTGACCTTTGTATGATCGAAGGGTTGAACTACTCAATTGGAGAGGTTTCTCAGGCACCCTCCATCCAAAGGAATCCTATCATATTAATGGTTTGTGTGATTGAAAAACCCCAAATCCGACGGCTGTAGTCTGGATATATCTTATAGCATTTAGTAGGGATGTATTGGAGGTCACCTCCCTTTGTTAGTCTATGTCACAGTTGCCATTGAAGCCCAGGACTTACATATCCAATGGTTCATATCCACAATAGTACCCATACAATCTGTTGTCCCATGAATGGTGGGCCGTGTGTCAAAAAAATATCCAATATGGACGTCTAAGGCTTTATATTTGAAGCCTTTCCCATTGAATGTAGATGGGTGTCTATATTTTTACTTGATTGCCCAACTGACGCCACGAGTTGGGCAGATTATGGTGTTATCTTCTGAGCATGCATCATCTGTGGTGGGGCTTACTAGATGGATGGTCTAGATTGTCTGAAAAGTGTTGTGTATGGCCACTGCAAAATGAAGAATAATGCACGTTGGAGCATCATATCAAGATCAATCCCACTATCTTGATTTAGAGTAGCAATGCATCATAGACACGTACACATGCAGAACCAATTAGTGTTTGGATTGAAAAATTTTTCTGTAATACCATTTCAAGGGCTCACTGGAATACTCGATAGTGCCACAATCTGTTCTATGCTGAAGACATCAGTCAGCATCAGACACCGATGCTCTCTGGTCTCGTAAAATGATGCATGGTTTGGGAACGCGAACTTACACGAAGTTTTTAATTTACATGCGTAAAGGCCAAGTCCTTTGATTGGTGACTGGTGCGAAGAGCTCTCTATCTGGTACACATGCGACTCTTATTTTAGTTTTGCACCGTTTAAAAAAAATAAAATGTGGCCGACTCATCCTCCGTACACGCGGCACTGACTACTGAGCTACCCTAGCCATCCAAGTTGGATCCTACCGGGGTTACTTTTGCAAACTGACTGGCAGTCACAGGAAACGGATTGGCTACTCCCCCTGCCACTAGCCATTGGCTGATAGTCGGTGATCTGTGGGCCCCACCATGATGTATGTGTTTCATCCATGCCGTCCATCTATTTTTCTAGATCATTTTATGATATGAGACCAAAATTGAGGTATATCCCAATCTCAAGTGTACCACATTACAGAAAACAGTGTTTAATGAACGTTGACCATTAAAAACTTTTTAGGGGCCAAAGTTTTGGATCAAGCTTATATTTGTTTTTTCCCTTCACGTGGGTTGTATGACCTAATCAACATATTGGATGTCAAATAAACAGTACAGTGGGCCTTAAGAGCATTTAAATAGTAGATATCCAATCACTATTGTTTTCCTGTGGTGTGGTCCACCTGAGGTTTATATTCCTCTCATTTTTGGGATAATGATCTGTAAAAATGGATGAACGGAATGTATGAAATACATACATCATGATGGGGCCCACAGAGCACCGAACACCAGCCGGGGGGAGTAGCCAATCCGTTTCCGCAGTCACATGGGTGGATTTTCATGATACCCTGGCCTCATTTTAACCCATGAACAAAAAAATTTTAAAAGTGTATTACCTAAAAACTACAGTATTTAAAAGTTCAAGTGGGCCATGCGACATGAATTTAGAAGTTTTTAGGTAAAAATTTTGAGTCGGATCCTCTGTTACCGGTCAACAGAGAATTCCTAATACCCTAAAATTCATCGGTCCACGTCAACACTCACTGAAAAAATAAAAAAAAATAAAAAAAGCTTCGGACGCCAAACCACTGGGGTAACAGGAAAATTGTTGCCCGATAACAGAGGATCCCGACTCAAAAATTTCTGGGCTGGTCCAACTGAGTGTTGAATCATCCTCATTATTGGGATAAACGCTCAAAAAGAGATGGTTAACTAACCGGGTGGGTACGTAGTCGCGAGGCAGCACCGAAGTGTTTTTCTAAAATTGTCTTATAACTGCAAGTTTTTCGTTTGTGATCCATTGGCAGTGATTTGGACGATCCGGATTGTCTTACAACTATGCCACGTCGACTTTTGAAGACTCACCTATTTTATAATGTTGCAAAACTAACAGGAGTCCTACACCGTTTACAGAAGGGTAAACTCGTAATTTCAGTTCTTTCTCTTAAACCCTCCTCTGCTCCGCGCCTTAAAAAGCCCTAAAACCCTAGAAAGGAGTCGGAAGAAGAAAATGTCATCCGCCATGTCTTATCTCCTTCGAAAATCCCTTCGATTTTCTCTCGTTCCTTCTCTCGCATCCAAACACCATCAATCTCTTTCCTTTTCTTCTTCAATCTCCTCCTCCTCTTCTTCTCCTCTTCTGAGAAGAATCCCGCAAAACCCAGCAAAACCCTCACCTCCTTTTCTATCCTCCTTTCGCTTTGCTTCGTCGGGTAAGAAGGCCGGAGCCGACGAAAAACTCAAACGGGTCCTCGATTCGGAAATAAAATGCGCTGAAGAATCCGACGATCTTGATCAGGTGATCACCTCTTCCTTCCTCAAACCAACCTCCTGAGTTGACTCGTCGAGTTTTCAACTTAGGTTTTCGATATGTTGCTTGAGTTTTCCCGGCTTCTTAACCGAACCGAGCCGAGTGGACGCGGTAGCTGGCTTCCAGATGCTGCTGTAAGAAATGGACATGTGGGCGTCGACGTGTTTTTGGGGCCGTCCACAGCCGAAGTTGGGCCGACCTACCCCGCCTCCAATGTAGATGTGGAAGGGTAGCAGAGGATCGGGACCATCAACGTAGTAGGCCCTACCTTGGATGGTTATGGTCTAAACTAACACAAACATGGTGATCTTTCAATTAATGATTGGTCTTCACTTTGAAATAAAATGGTCCCACCAAGATTTAAATCCCCATATTGTTCACCACCGATATGGGCCCCTGTATTCGGTTGTTTTGGGCAGCATATGGATCAGGGACAATGCCGGTATGCATTGGGCGATGTGTACCAGTTTCAGAAGATGCTTTCAACCTCAGCTAAGCATCGATAACTTTGAAGACCGTGGTCGTTTGGCAACCTGGAATTGGATTCCAACAGAAGGGCTAAATTCTTATGTTTGGCACCCTGGATTTTTTTTGGATTCGAAATCTAAAAAGAGGCATCTTTTAATTTTATTTATATATTTTTTCATAATATGGCCTTAAAATCCAGCTTACCAAGCATAGGTTGCCAAACTACCCTTGAATGCTATATCACAAGATGTTTTGAGTAGGGGTTGCATCGGGCAGGTGCGACCTGCCAGGCCTTGAGTTAAGGGGCTGTTTGGATGCCCGTAACTTTTCTAAAATGTAAGAAAGTTGCAGGTAACTTTGTTGCAGTGTTTGGGTGAGGAAAGTTACCTTAACTTTCTTACACTGAATGTTGCGAAAATCTCACAGGCACCGAGGCTGTTTTTCAAGTTACCTGTAACTTTGATACAGGGCAACGGATTGAAATTTCAAATCCGAAATTGCTTGGGAGAAACACAGCCGGCAGTTAGGACACCATTGATGAGCATCTCTCTCTCTCTCTCTCTCTCTCTCTCTCAACAGTCTCTCTCTCTGCCTCCAATCCCCCCTATATCCCTCATTAAACTCCACCATTGATGAGCATCTCTCTCTCTCTCTCTCTCTCTCTCTCTCTCTCTCTCTCTCAACAGTCTCTCTCTCTGCCTCCAATCCCCCCTATATCCCTCATTAAACTCAAAGCACCCTATCATTTCTCAGATTAAGGGGTCAACGTATCATTCCTCAACATGCATAACAAGAGATCGGGTCGGCGGCATCTGTTAAAATGACTAGCATTGCTTGTGATGTCGTTTTTTCATTTCTGGGTAGCAGTGAATTGATGAGTTGTGGAACGAGAACCAATCACTTATATATTGTCACTACTCTTGAGATGCTAATAGCTGTTTGGATCCTGCAAAGTAAGCTTACCTGTTTTTGGCGGGCCATGTCGGATTCACTGTGCTTAAGCAGCACTGGGAAGGAAGTTCTGCTTAAGCGTGGTGAATCTGACCTGGAGGGAAAGGGCCACACCGTTAATCTGATTTTGCAGGAACCCTACCTAAATGCACCTTAAAATTTCGAGGTTGAACTATTGGGATGCTGAGAGCTATGCAACAAGGGCCGCCCATTTCTTTTAGAAATATCGAAAACTCTTGAAAGCTAATGGATAACTCAGTGCAATTTGTTAATGGTGGTGGTGAATATAGTGCAATTTGTTTGAGTCTGAGAGCTTTCCTTGTTGTTCCTATGAATTTCTTGGCAGGGTTTGCCAGATGTTTCTCCATTCGAGATAGTTGATAATCCAGGTGAACAGACAATTACCTTGAAACGAGAATTCATGGGTGAGAGCATCCAAGTCGAGGTTCACATGTCAGATCTCATGGGAGAAGAGGATGAAGAAGACAAGGATGATGCTGACAGTGGAGATGACAACGAGGAGAATCCGTCCCAGCCAAATGTCTCTCTGATTGTGACAATTTCCAAAGGAGAGGGCCCTTCTTTGGAATTTTGTTGCACTACCTATCCTGATAAATTCACCATTGACAGTATGCTAATGAAGGGACAGCAGGTTTCAGATGATCAGATTGCTTATGAAGGGCCTGAGTTCTCGTACGTATTTCTTTTCTTTCCTTTTATTTGCTTGATTTGTTTGTGACTTTGAGAAGTGGGTTCGGAAACTAGAAGTGAGGGCTTGGTTACTTGGGCATCAACCAAACAAAATAAAGGTGCTCTGATATGGCAATCTGAATGAAGAAAAAGGGGGATTCGAGTTAGTTTTTTCTGGTTGAGGAAACACCTTTCTGAGAAAAAAAAAAAGTTTTATAAGTTTATAACATGAGTGCATCATTTTTCAGCATCCCCCCCCCCCCCCCCCCCTAAGAAGCAGGCAAAGGGGGTTTGGGCTATATCACTCTCACATGAAGTGTTCAGTGGGTTGCTGACAATATCACTCTCACATGAAGTGTTCAGTGGGTTGCTGACACTAAAAATGGGGTTATAGGGGGCACCAATTTCGCAAAGAAAAATCAGTTTTCGGGAATTGATCAAACATGAGAGGATTTTCAGATACCAATCTTACAATGATGAGACTGGTTCCTGGATAACAGGATGAACAGAGAAGGTTTCTGGATGACAGATTATGGGGGGGGGGGGGGGGGGGGGGGGGGGGGGTGTGTGGCGGTTTGGTCGAATAAGAAAACTTAGATGGTCTTAATTTCCTTTTTGGCTGTGCAGGGATTTGGATGACAATTTGCAGAAAGCCTTTTACAAGTATCTGGAAGCTAGAGGCATCAAAAGCTCTCTCACAAATTCATTGCAAGAATACATGGTGAACAAGGATAACAGAGAATACTTGAGGTGGTTGAAGAACATGAAGGACTTCGTTGAGAATTGAGTCTTCTGCTTGCTTCTGAATTTATGAGGCTGGAAGAGAAATTTGACACCAATCTCTTCAAGTGGTGTGTTTTTCGGATTTGTACTTTTGGAATTTTACTGGCCATAAAATATTCTGTTAATTGAGAGAGGGTGATTGTTTCACCAATCTGCCGTACACTTAGAAGAGTACACCATTTAAGTAGCCGTACACTTAGAAGAGTACACCATTTAAGTAAGCTCATTCCTCTTTTTTTTTTTTTTTTTTTAATGTTTATTGTGACTCGATATTCTTAATCCTTGATTTCTTTGAGTTACCTGTTGATGTGAGACATGGATGTTGTACAATGCTGCTAGGTGGAAGTTCACATCTAAGGGCATATCAGATCATATATATTCATCTAAGAGCATTTAGATGCACTTACATGACATGAGGTTACATGTATGTTTAGTTGAGCACTTAAATGCACCTAGATAGAGCATGTATTTGGAATGCATTGTAATCCAAATCACAATTATACTGGAATCAAGCTGATTTCGAATCCTCAGTTGTGTTTGGAGCTTATAATTGGAATGCACCGGAATCCAAACTTCCCCTAGAGCTTGTATTTGGAATGCATTGAAATTCTAAGTATTTTCATCGACTTAAATTTGATTAACTAAATTAGTTTCAATATCCCAAATTAATATACATATGTGATATTTGATGGAATGATTGTAATAAGCTCATTGAAATATATACTCTTGTAGAAAAAGAAGAAATATTGAGCTAAATTTGATTAACTAAATTAGTTTCAATATCCCAAATTAATATACATATGTGATATTTGATGGAATGATTGTAATACGCTCATTGAAATATATACTCTTGTAGAAAAAGAAGAAATATTGAGCCTGGGGGGGGGGGGGGGGGGGGCACAAATGTAAGGATCACAAATGAGCAACTCATTGGCATTTTGTAACTGTCCATGTAGATAGCTAATGTAAAGAGAGGTCAGATCATTCTATTGATGTGACTTTGATGTTGCAGCTAATAATTGAATTTTTTGTGCATCATCAATGCCTTTGTTACAATTGACTCTCTTACTCTTAAAAGTGTAGCCAAAAAGGTATTTTCACTCTTATTACCCTCAAAGCACGACAAAATTCCGACTTTTCAAAACACCAAAAAGCTTGTATTTCAAATACCTCACATTCCATTTACTTGCACATATACCGTGCAAAACAATGGATTTGGGGCAAAATCTCCCAAATCCATTCAAATACAAGGTGCTGGACCAGACTAGACTGAATAAGAAACTTGCACTGGTAAAGGTTGTTCTTGATTCTTGTCAGCCAAGAAATAGGCGTTTAAGAAAGAAGGCATAACAACAATTAACATTCCTAATATTTGATGTATGTTTAGTTGAGCACTTGAATGCACCTAGATAGAGCATGTATTTGGAATGCATTGTAATCCAAATCACAATTATACTGGAATCAATCTGATTTCGAATCCTCAGTTGTGTTTGGAGCTTATAATTGGAATGCACTGGAATCCAAACTTCCCCTAGAGCTTGTATTTGGAATGCATTGAAATTCTAAGTATTTTCATCGACTTAAATTTGATTAACTAAATCAGTTTCAATATCCCAAATTAATATACATACGTGATAATTGATGGAATGATTGTAATAAGCTCATTGAAATATATACTCTTGTAAAAAAAGAAGAAATATTGAGCCTCGGGTGGGCCACAAATGTAAGGATCACAAATGAGCAACTCATTGGCATTTTTTAACTGTCCATTTAGATAGCTAATGTAAAGAGAGGTCACATCATTCTGTTGACATGACTTTGATGTTGCAGCTAATAATTGAATTTTTTGTGCATCATCAATGCCTTTGTTACAATTGACTCTCTTACCTTTAAAAGTGTAGCCAAAAAGTTATTTTCACTCTTATTACCCTCAAAGCATGACAAATTCCGAGTTTTCAAAACACCAAAAAGCTTGTATTTCAAATACCTTACATTCCATTTACTTGCACATATACCGTGCAAAACAACGGATTTGGGGTAAAATCTCCCAAATCCATTCAAATACAAGGTGCTGGACCAGACTAGACTGAATAAGAAACTTGCACTGGTAAGGGTTGTTCTTGATTCTTGTCGGCCAAGAAATAGGCGTTTAAGAAAGAAGGCATAACAACAATTAACATTCCTAATATTTGATGGCTACGATATTTCAATCTGGGTTATCTTTTGCAGGGGCCATCCACAGTGAGCCCCATCATTTACAACGGTTTGGATCACTGAACCGTTGGCCCATATGTACAAACGGAAAACCAATGTATATTTAAACTCAAATGTCTTGATCCATGTGGGACTGATTTAACTTTACTAGCACTTCAATTAACATTTAGGCATATAGCTGCATCGATGGGAATGCGTTTGGTGGCTCCAGAATCACAACTGAACCGACATGTACTTGCTCCTAATTCCATAATGCATATGCATTTGTAAACGCATCTATAAATGTGATTTGGTGAGATAAATGGGCATTTTTTCCCTATGCCCTACTGGTTAAGCTCTCTTTTCCATTGCCTATGGCACCTTCATGTTGCCTGCAGTTTCTAACCTAAACTTCAAATAACATATTACTTGGGCAGCGTTTGGATGCACATGCGCATTAGATTGCAAACATTCAGTTTATAATAAAATGAGGAAATGACACAAAATAGATGCCCGACTCACAGTGAGTCCCATTTTATGAGTTCTGCCTCTCCAACTGCCCAAGTTGCACAGGTTTGCAAGTTCCAGTCCTCTCATCTGGAGCGTCCCACGCACATGCCAAAAATCAGGCGAATCTGCCCTGAGAATCAAATGTAGACTTGCCTGAGTGATGAGTGTCTGGTCTGATTTTTGGGCCAGGGCAGCCACATGGTGCTTGGGTTAACTGCATGTGTTCATCAGATGTAGCAAGGTCCAGGAAATGCCACTTTCCGAGAGGAGTCCCAAGTGTTACCTGTTCTCTCATAGGAGCATTCGTTGGGCCTTGATGCTGTGCAAGTACTGCCCATGGTTTGGTCGACCCAACTGTTGGAATGGGTCATGCCCAAGAATTCTGGTGGAACAAGAATCCTGCTGCTTCAAGTGGTGGCCTCCAGATAAGCAGTTAGATAAAACAACGGAAAATGAGGCTCTAGACTGGATACTATCATTTTCTCATGGGGGAATGTTGGAACCGTTGGATCAATGGGCTAGACCACCAGACTATGGGAGCAACCGTACTTACTCAGGGCCAGAAGATGCAATATTACCCATCTTCTGGTGAGAGGGATTATTTTTTACACATGATTGAGTGCTGGCTAGCAAATGTTTGATACTGAGCCTTACAACGGGTTAATCACGGTCAGACTGTTACAAGGCAAACCCCATTTGCTTTACTAGTTGGTAAGCCTGGCAATGTCTTGGTAAGCCTGCCCGACCTGGCTTTGAGCCCGGCTTGCGCCTCACGTGGCCTGATCAATTTTCGGTTAGGATTGGGTTCAAGTCATTTTAGCCAGACTAGATCCAATCCAACCTGGCTGGAACTGACTTCTTATATGCATGCCACGTATGCTACAAATATGCCATTTTAATCCTTAGGCAACCATCTATCTTGAATGTGGATTGTTGGTTCATTCATATTTTTTGGTTGTGCATATGCATGGCCCATTTGATAAACAGATAGATTAGGTAAATTCAAGGGAGAAATAGGGATTTTATCAATTTTCAGTTTGGGTCAGGCCCAGGCTCAGGCCTTGGGTCTTAATGGTGAGCCTAGTCACGCCCAGCCCGAACCTAGTGCATTGGCCCCCCTGGTTAGGAGGCCGTGTGGATCATGTGGAGGTGGTTCTATCATTATCCAATGTTTGTCAGACGGTTGCAGTGATGAGTGAGATGGTTGCAGTGGGAGAAGGTAGCAAAAAAATCAGCAGAATGAGAGGACAGTAATTGATATGGCACTGCCATTGAGGCACTAGAAAACAGAGGTCCAAAGATGCGCCAGCAATTCCTTTGACAGAAAGAAGATGATCGGATAAGTTGTAATCACACAAATATGGCACATGTTCAATGCAGTTCAGGAAGCAACTTATGGAGAGACAATTCGGACATCCGGTCTTATAAACTTATAATTGCTTACCGCCACCATTTGACATGAGAGAAGCAGCAGCTGCAGCAGCAGTAGGAACAATACCAGTTGAAACTCCTGGTTTTGACAGATGCAATAGTCTGAAAAAGGAAACCCAAATCTCATGAGAATAAACACAACATATAACCAGAGTTTTGCTAAACCACATGCACCCTTACCTGTGGCCGCGTCCTGCATCCCCCGGAGCAGCCCGGCTGTTTATGTGAAACATCCGACGCATGCATTGGGGTGGGCTCCTCCATGTAGATGACCAGGCGATAAGATCAGGCTGGTCCACTCACCAGCCAGCCCAAGCATTTACCTGGAATGTGGACCTTTGGTGAACATTTTAAAGCGCCTGCTATTTTGTATATTTGTGGCCCACAAGATGCTTTGACTAGCATGGTTTTAAAGCCAGATTATCTACATGGTGGGACCCACCTGATGGTTCAGATGTCTCATGCTCTGCCAGGAGGTCAGGCATAGAGGCGTGGGCTTAACAAAGCTCCGTTCCATGTTCAGATTGTCAACAAATAACTGGCAATGCAGGAATGTCACTCACGGTGCAAGGTATTCACAAAAAGATGAAACAGCAGCAGCAACTTCATTGTAGTTATCGGCAGCTGCAGGGGCTGTCACTTCGACCAATTGAATCCCAGGAGTCACTGGGACAGCTTCCTCGGTTGCATGCAGCTTCAGCATTTTATTAGCTGAAGTCACAGTAATGGTGATCCGAGCACCTCTTTGGAAATAGAAAGAGAAACCCACCCTCAAAAGTTCATGATCCAATTTGTAACCAAGTGCGTAAAAGAAGCGCAACACATTCTTGCTTACTTTACTTTCCACCATAGTGCGCACCAAAACTGATATTTGCTCAGCCCCAGCACCTCTCATGGCACCCCCCACATGTCGAACAGTCCTATAACAAATGGTTTATATGTCCAAAATCTCCATGAATATGCATCATACATGTATATAAATGCAGAGTTCTAATGCAAAATGCATGGGCCTAAAGATGAATGTCTTACCAAGTTGGTACAGGTTGTTCCAAATCACACAAGAGCCGCACTTCCGAGGCTACCGCTCCTGGAACAGGAAAAAGACATCTTCTCACATGAGCTAGACAACTAAAATGGATTCACTAGTAGAACGAGAGATACTCACCAAGGTTGGGTCCACTTTTTAGGCATAACTCGTGAATCCTAAGACGTTCTTTGGAAACACCACAGAGGCCTTGAAGAAGAATCTCTAAGGCTTCAACATGCTGCAAGATAAGCACACGTGTTAACTAGCAGAAAGGTCCTTGTAGGCGATAAGAGAGTGTAACTAATGAACCTGCAATAATCGCCAGATACAGAATATGGAATTTCATTTGTTTCCAGGTGTCAACATCAGGGATGTGGAATAACGAAATCATCCAAACGGCTGAGATGGTTATGACTTGGAATCTTATAAAATCAGAACAATTAACTTGTAACCAGCAAGAGCCTTCTGCCATGGCTGGGTGGATCATTGCTGTAGGGAATCAATGAAATGACAGGATCTGAGAGGAGTGAAAACTATGCTATTATGGAAAAAAACAGGAAGGGTGTGTCTGGTGGCACCAAATATCATGAGATATCATGAATTGATATTTCATGATTAATCAGTCTGCTTTGGTACAAAATATAATGAAATTTCATGATATTTGGCAAAACCAAATGCACCCGAAAGCTGAAAAAGCAAGCACAACGCACACGGATGCTTCATATGCATCATTTCAGATGACTTGATTTCGCTGAACAAAAGCTTTTATGATAAATGGGTTAGTACAAGGAATCCATTTACGCCAATCTTCTATGCCATGTAGATTGCATGACAGGAAGCCGTCTCAAATGCAGGCACTTTTAAATCCAATGAAATCCATAAAGATTTCCCAATTACTGAAACTACTTTCCTGACCTGAACTTGTGAAATTTCTTGGCTCCTGTGAGATAAGAAGAGATTTTCATCGTAGGAAGTCCAAAATCGATTATTGCAAATTTAGAAGGGAAACTTATGTTACGGAAGTGCGAGAAAGCAAGAACAAAAAAGACCCAGTGCTGTCATAGTGGCCAGAAGAATTGGGCTTGCAGACGTGCTTGATGTGAAGGAAGGTGGATGAATCAGGGAATCCTCTCTTCACATGTGACTTATTGATATGGCAGAGTATTGTACTATTGCATCTGGCACATCATATCCACGTTGAAAGCATATCATATAGCTGGAATGAGAATCAAACTGCAGACCTCTTCAAAAGACCTGTTGTGAAGGATTACCATGTTTGCTTTATATTCCTTATCCAGCTTCAGGGAGAAGTTTTAGAGATCATAAGGAAGATACGTTTTAGATATACTTATAGCTCTCTGAATGAGTTGCTTGGACAAAGATATACCAGATGACAAAGAAAGCAACATCTCTCTCTTTTTTAAGAAATAATCAGAATCTTATTGATAAAAAAAAAAGAAAAAAAAAAGAAAAAGAAAAAGATCAAGCAGTAATCATAAGCATCAAACTCATAGTAAATGCATCTGTTAATTAGGAACTTATGTAATTGTAAACCTTACCTGCGTCTCTATAATTCCTTGCACTACGCACTCCATCGATCTTAGTCTATTCCTGCTATTCCATTATACCTAGAAGAGGAGTCAAAACTCAATGGATTAGTTTATAGCCTCATTATTAAAGGCTCCAAGAAATAAAATCTGATACTTTGCATGGGCAGTTGGATTAGAGAGATTTGGTAACACAGACAGATCACTGGTCCCTTTTTAATGGCAATGACCCTCCTTATTAAAGCCAGGTGGACATTTGTTTTGTTTTGTATTTTTTTTCTCTTTTCTTGTAGACATGGAACTTTATTTATGATGCAAGAAAAATACAAGAAAGAGGAGAGGATTGAATTACAGAAGACAGATTTGATAATACCAAATACTGGTAGTGCCCAGCCCATACACACCCAAACTGCCCAACAGGTAGTCCCCATCATGACGATGCCCTGGCCAAAAAATCAGCCAGCCATGTCGTAAGGTGGGCTACATTGCATGAAAGAAATAGACAGCTAAAAGAAGATCCGGATATTATGGTCCACCCATTGAGCAGACATGCTTGATTTCTATGCCAGGCATCGAGATGGTGCAGCCCACCTTAGGACATCTCAGGTCTCACATACAGGTGTGAGATTGGTGCATGCGGGCTGTACACGGGTGTGGGATTAGCAAATCTCTAGAGGATCTTTACATGCGATGCTTGGATAGTGTGTGGGCAATCACATTCTCATTTGAATTCAATCAAGGGTGTTTTGAGATTGTATCTTCGTACATAGGATTAAAGCCCTCTTGATTATCCCCTTGTTCATCATTTTTATTCAATAAAATTTCTTCTGGTTATTATTTTTTTTTAAAAAAAAAAAAAAAAAAAAAAAAAACCCACCCGAGAAAATGAAAAAAGAAAGCCCAAAATTACGTGGCAGATGTAAAGAGACAAACCATTTGCAAAAGTGAGAATCGAGACACTGAAACTGGGTCTTAACCCATTGGGGAATTTCATCGAACAATCCGCGTGCGTGAATGAATTCAAATGCCATTACATAATCCAATGATCAATTAGATTGAAGAAAGAACGCACAGAGATAAGTGACAATGAAAATGCTGGAACCAAATTCAAAGACAAAATCCAGCAAGCAATAGAAATCCAACAAGAAATCTACACGACGAAAATAAAAAAGAAAAAAAAGAGAGAGAGGGTTTTTTTAGAGTTATCTTCAGGAAAACAAATGCAAAGAGAGAGATTACATGAATTTCACTAGAGAAAAAAGAAAAAGAAAAAAAAGAGTAATTTGTTCCATGAATTTCACTAGAACGTGATGATCTGCAACGCACTTTGAATAAGTGCAGGAATCGATGAGAGATTACATAGCTTTTAATTTTTCCCCAAAAGAAAAGCAGAAACAGAAGGAACCTGAGATGGGAGCAGGTGGAAATAGGAGCGATTGAGACAGTGAGAACTGAGACTACGTGAAATTCGCCGGTGAACGGCAAGAAGAGGAGGAGAAATGATTCAAGACTCAGAAATGATCAGAGGATGCGGATTGCCCTGCAGCCCTAACCTCTGTTGGGTCCACCTTTCATGTTTATGTTATATCCACTCATCTCATAACTCATCTCATTTGATGGGGGATATCACCACTGGATGGAGATAAATTTTGGGTTTCTCCCATTTCCATGAGGCCCACCATGTGGACCACTTAGATGGGATATGTTACGGTGGATCCAGTAAAATCGGGGCACAGCTTCCGTATATCCCTGACTGTGTGCCCCACCATGATGTATGTGCCTTCCATCCACACTGTCCATCAGTTTCGACAAATCATTTTAGTACGTGAAACCAAAAATGAAGCGGATCCAAATCTTAAGGGGACCACATCACAGGAAATAGTAGCAGGTGAATTCCCACCACTAAAAACTTCTTAGGGGCCACCGGAATGTGTTTATTCTCCGTCCAACCTGTTGATAAGGTAAAAAAGAACAGGATAAAGGGACTACAAAAATATCAGCTTGATCCAAGACTTTTGTGGTCCACGATAAATTTACTGTCCATCCATTTTTACGGTACGAGCTTATAAATGAAGTAGATCCAAATCTCAGGTGGACAACACCGCAGAATGCCCGACATTAAAAAAACTCCGTAGAGCTCACTGAAATGTTTATTTTCCATCACATGTTGATTTGGTCACATATAGCTGGATGTAAGCGGATTGGCTGGTGTACCATGTCATCAAGTTTTGTGGCCCCACCAGATATGTATTATATCAAAACCGTCTATCCATTTGTTGCTCTCGTTGTAATGCTTGAGCCTAAAAATAAGTAAGATCCAGAGATCAAGTGAACCCCACCCTAAAAGATAGTGGAAGATTGGACGTCTACCATGAAACTTTCCTGGGATATAGAGGTTTTGGATCAATCCAATATTTTTTTACTCTCCATCCAGGTTTGTGTGACCTTATGAACAGATTGGATGGAAAATAAACATTAGGGCCCAGGTTTGTGTGACCTTATGAACAGATTGGATGGAAAATAAACATTACGTGGGCCCTACTTATGTTTAACGGTGGGAATCATTGTCTATATGGTCCCCACTGCTATTTGTGGCTCAGTAGACTTGAGCTTTGGATGTGAATCGTTTCTGGGATGACGTACTAAAATTATCTCGCCAGATGGATGAATGGTGTGGATATAATAAATACATCATCGTGGCCCACGTAACTTTGATCGCCTTTCAACCGTTGATACATTCCGGGTTCGATGATGGACGCCCTCTTCTTTAAGCGACACGTACACACACCAACGACTTCGGTGGTGTGTGGTACACCAGCTAATCCGCTTCCGACCTCGATGAAGGGGAAAAACGAATATCAACTTCATCCAAAAAATTTTTGGCACCTGTAAGTTTTAATGGTGGGTGTTCAACCAATACTTTTTCTTATGGTGTGGTACGCATGAGATATGTATCTGGCTCGTTTTTTGGCTAATGTTATAAAATGATCTGGAAAAATGGATGGACGGCGTGGATAAAACATTACATGATGGTGGGCTCCACAGAGCTTTTCCAGCACCGACGTCTTTAATAATAATCACAAAAACGACAATGCGGTAATGTTTCCGCAATGCATTCGTACGCGGTAAAATCGTTAATTTTCAACCATTCCGATCAGTGTATATTTTGAAATTTAAACATGGGACCGTTAGAGCAAACGGCTATAAGAAAAGTCTCATTCCATTTCCTTCTTTCAAATATTTGTTCATCTGCCACACACACACACACACACACACAGAGAGAGAGAGAGAGAGAGTCCATGGAAGATTACGAGAAGCTCGAGAAGGTAGGAGAAGGGACGTATGGGAAGGTTTACAGAGCAAGAGAGAAAGCCACAGGGAAGATCGTAGCCCTCAAGAAGACTCGTCTCCACGAGGACGATGAAGGCGTCCCGCCAACTACCCTTCGAGAAGTCTCTCTCCTGCGAATGCTATCCATCGATCCCCATGTTGTAAGGTACCCATGATCTCCTTTTCGCCTTTCCCTCTCTTCATTTGGATTCTTTCTCTTACCCTCTCTCTCTCTGTATATTTCTGGTCTGGATTTTGCTTCTTTCATGGGCAGGGTTAATTTCTGTTTGATCCAATGTCTGTTTGATCTCTGTCTAGGGTTAAGATTTCATTTCATAGGGTTAAATGTTTATTTATTTATTTTCTTAATTTGAATGTAGGATCTCTTTTCTTTTGCATTTGAAGTCTGTTTTGCTGTCCTTGATTGGTTGGGTTCGGTGTATCTTGAGCTACGTCTTGTTCTGCTTCAATTCCCAGGGTTTACTTTCTAGGATTAGGGATTTATTGCTTTCTTGTGATCGCATTGTTCTCTGTTTCTTCATGAAGATTCTTTTATCTTTTGTTCCAATTTGCCCTTTCTTGAAGTGTGTCGGGTCTATTAAATGGGTTTTCATCTCTGTTTCTTATTCGGCGATCTTATGAAGGCTGTTGGATCTCAAACAAGGCCAGAACAAAGAAGGGAAGACGGTTCTCTATCTTGTTTTCGAATACATGGATACGGATCTTAGAAAGTACATCAAAAGCTTTCGCCAGACTGGAGAGAAAATGCCCACCAAAACTGTTAAGGTAGGCTTTCATTGTTATGGATTTTCATCCGTTTGATGCTTTCAGATAAGCCTCTAAACAGTTCATGTTAGAAGAATTGAATGCTTGTTGGAACTGAAAGATTCTGAGAGTGTGCTGTGGAGGGACTGACTTATGCACAGCTCAGATGTTCCATGCACTTTCCAGGTTGCATGTAATTGTGCTTGTCAAGAGGGTTCCATGTGGGTCCAAAGTCCAAACCTCCCTAAATTTTCCAGTATTGAATAGTTAAGGTGAGATTCTTAGAATTTCGTGTGGTTCTTAATGCAGAGTTTGATGTACCAACTTTGCAAGGGTGTTGCATTCTGCCACGGTCATGGTGTACTGCACAGGTATAGCCTCGTATAGCCTCTCTTTCTCTCTGCATATGTGCGTGTGAAATGCTCAGAGTGTGTGTACTGACATGGGCATGTACTAACAAGCTAACCCAAAAAAAAAAAAAAAAAAACTAGTTGTACATCCAACTAGTTGGCGTGTGGGACCCACCATAGTGTGGGGCAACCTTGTTGGACGGGTGGTAGACTCTCAGGAGTTTCAACACCAGGTCAAGGGTTCGAGTACCCCATAGGTAGTGAAATTCCACTACGGCGTGCGTGTGTGGGGTGTGTAAAAAAAAAAAAAACCTTGTTGGACGGGGGAGATACCACATAAACAACAACATGGTGGCTTCCACACACCAACTAGTTAGACGTACAACTAGTTGTGTGCGAGCATCTCTCTCTCTCTGTATGTGTGTGTGTGTGTGTGTGTGTGTGTGTGTGTGTGTGTGTGTGTGTGTTAAATTGATCCATATATGCTACTCTTTTGTTAACACAGGGATCTGAAACCTCACAATCTTCTAATGGATCGAAAGACGATGTTGCTTAAAATAGCAGACCTTGGGCTTAGTCGAGCATTTACTATTCCAATCAAGAAGTACACTCATGAGGTACAAATAAACATACCCATTTCCTTTTTGTCATTTAATGATTGATAAAATGCCAGTCAGTCCATTAAGATTTATAAGTTAGGGCCCGTTTCAATGGGGGCCACTCTGATCGAATTGGATCATGAGAGCCCCTTGCACTTCTCGTTTTGAACCTTTTAATCCAAACAAGTAACTACTCTTCTCATGCAAACATGCCCTTGGTTTCATGAGCTAATACTGATTGAACTAACGAAACATTTATCTACACCCTGATCCATAGCTCAAGTGGTAGACTGAGTGAAAGATACCTCATCTCAACACCGACGTCTTGATATCGATTCCCTAGTGGGGGTGGCTAACAGTGAAGTGTGAACTGATAGTGGGGTGTACTAACAAGCTATTAAAAAAAAAAAAGAAAAAAAGAAAAAGAAAAAAAGAAACATTTATCTGATTGATTTTACTGTATGAATTCCAGATATTGACACTGTGGTATAGAGCTCCAGAAGTACTTTTGGGGGCGACTCATTACTCCACACCGGTAGATATGTGGTCTGTTGGCTGTATATTTGGTAAAATACTAAGAACTGGTGTTCTAATTTTCAACTTTAGGTCTTTTTGAAAACGAGGCAGCCAATTTACCGATATTTGTATGATTCCAGCTGAGCTGATCACGACACAGGCCCTCTTTCCCGGGGATTCAGAACTGCAACAGCTCCTCCATATCTTCAGGTTCAGTTGGTTTATGTGTTTTCTGGACAATTTTCATTTAATTAATTAAGTTATTTATTTTATGTATCGCCAGCTTGACTGATCATGTGTAGTGGCTTTGATGAAGGCTGTTGGGCACTCCAAATGAAGAAGTATGGCCAGGGTCGAACCAATTAACAAATTGGCATGAGTACCCTCAGTGGAGGCCTCAAAGTTTGTTGTCAGCCGTTCCTAATCTTGATTCAGATGGGATAGATCTGCTCTCGGTAAGTTGGGTCTGCATACCATCTTTCGATCGATACATGCCTCATCATATAAACGATACTTGACAAAGCACATTTTCAGATCAAGAGGAAATGCAAAGTGTACTTGCTCATGTCAGATGTGTCTGCATGCTTTCTTTTGATTGACACGTATATTCTTGTATAAATAATTACTTGGTAAATAGTATGAGGAGGAATACTATGTTTACTTGCTGATGCGCCAATGCTGCACACTGCACACATGTCAGATGAAGGGCTGCAAGGCACATGCTGCACACATGTCAGATGAAGGGCTGCAAGGCACATGTGCTAGTTTGTCGGGGCATTCGTCAGGTGTGGCCCCCAAATCATTAGATTTTCCGTGGCCCTGCAGTCATCAAGAATTTTAGTGTGAGATGGAAGTAGGGCTTCACAGCACATAGCCAATGTTGTGCATGTGTCAGATGCAGGGCCATGTGGTGTATGTACCAATGCTGCACATGTGTTAGTTGCAGGGCATTCATCAGGTTCGGTCCATTTACTAGGCAGGTGTATGTTGTGTTACTTGTGTATGGACTGTTGGTCAATTTCTTTCAACTATCCATTACCTGATGAGTTGCTCGATTTTGGGCGAACCATAAGAGTGGGCCCAGCTGATGAGCAACTTGGATCTGGTTCATTGTATTAACAAGAGTTAGCATTCCACTTAACTACCATCAATGAGATAGAGTATCTTTGACCTGCAAATAATTTACTTTGTTGCAGAAGATGTTGCAGTACCACCCCTCAAAGCGAATATCTGCGAAGAAAGCTATGGAGCATCCTTACTTTGATGATTTGAATAAAGATTATCTTTGAAAGGCAACTAATTTTCTCAGGCGATGCTTTGTCCCCAAAAGCTCTGCAGATTTAAAATGCTGACATGTTTGGTGGATGTTTTCAACTGCTTTCCTCAAGCATTTGGTTGTTTAACTGTTGTTTGGTTTAATGTTTAGAGATGGTTGATGGTAACTTGGTCCTGATTTAAGTGAATGACAATTGAGATTCCAGTGTCCTGATTCTTTTGGATGGGAAAACTAAAATGTGGATATGGGAAACTAAGAAGGATTATTGCGGTGGACATGGAAAACTGTGGATTCGAATAGTAATTTGTTACTTCTGGGAGAATTTTGTTGTTATATTAGCTTTAGTGTGCTTTTTTATTTTTGGGAGACAAAAATGAGCAAGTTGCAGTTGGCGGCTGCTTTTACTTTCACAGCATTGTAAATTGATGTTATTCCATTTAGGGCGAGATATTGATTGGAAAACACCTGGGTACCTCACTCTACCTACCTACCGGGGCTACTATCAGTAACTTGGAAGAAATGACTTGTTGGGCCCTGGTCCCAAAAATCAGGATGATGCAACACTCAAGTGGGCCACTCCCAAAAAAAAATATACTGAAAAACTCTCAATTCATGTAGTATGGCCCACCTGAGTTTTAGAACATTGTGATTTTTGGGTAATCCTTTCATTCTAATGGCATATAAACACCATGGTGGGTCCTACCCAACTAACGGATTGTTTCCGGTGGTGTGGTGTACTTGAGTTTTTGGGTTCAATGATTAAAATGAGACGGTAGTGTATCTGATGGACGGGGTGGATCTCATGAACGTTGCACCCATGATGTGGCTCTTAGTTTGCTAAGCAACCCCGGTAGATACCTTGTGCGAGTTACCTTACCATGGGCTCATAGTGATTTCCACAATTTTCTTCGAAAAGAAAAATGCATTCCATGTTTTTTTTTTTTCTCAACTGGATGAAAAATAGGCTCGCTGTTTCTCGAAGGTATTAATTTCCAAGGTATTCACTTTTTCCAAACACCGGCTTATATTTTCTTTGTTATCTAATTCAAAATATGGCAAGAGCAGTGACTTGAGATGCACAGCAGTGGCAGCTTGTGATGCATGACTAACACTTAAATGTTCCTAATGAGCAGAATTCAATTGCGAGGATATCATTTCATTGAACAGGGGCCATGGTTCAATGATTGTGCCCAACCATGAGTATGGAGAATGCCACAAAAAAGCACCATTAATGTAGACGAAGCAACAAATATCACCCAGATTGGTGGGAAGATTAGACCCAAAGTTTTGGCCTTTCCGTTGAATGCAGACTTCCTAAACCCTAAAACCCTATTGCAGGTCACTTATTAAAGGAGATTTTTGGAGCATGGGGATCTTCTAGATTGAACTGCAGGCCCCCACCCATACAAGCTGAAAACATGGGGATATTATTCAAATCTTTTTTTTTTTTTTTTTTAATGTCACGCATAAGATGCATTCAGAATTCAAAAAAGCACCATTAATGTAGACGAAGCAACAAATATCACCCAGATTGGTGGGAAGATTAGACCCAAAGTTTTGGCCTTTCTGTTGAATGCAGACTTCCTAAACCCTAAAACCCTATTGCAGGTCACTTATCAAAGGAGTTTTTTTGGAGCATGGGGATCTTCTAGATTGAACTGCAGGCCCCCATCCATACAAGCTGAAAACGTGGGGATATTATTCAATTTTTTTTTTTTTTTTTTTCATGTCACGCATAAGGCATTCAGAATTAAAAAAAGCACCATTAATGTAGACGAAGCAACAAATATCACCCAGATTGGTGGGAAGATTAGACCCAAAGTTTTGGCCTTTCTGTTGAATGCAGACTTCCTAAACCCTAAAACCCTATTGCAGGTCACTTATCAAAGGAGTTTTTGGGAGCATGGGGATCTTCTAGATTGAACTGCAGGCCCCACCCATACAAACTGAAAACATGGGGATATTATTCAAATCTTTTTTTTTTTTTTCATGTCACGCATAAGATGCATTCAGAATTCAATTATTTGAATTTCCAAGGTATTCAATGCATTCAGAAATCCTTTGAAAGTCTGCTCCTCGTGAAACTCACCTTTAAGCACTATGCAGATATCAGCATCACATTCCTAGAGAAGCAAATTGTATCGACAGTTCTTTTCTTTTTTTAAATTGTATTGACTTGAATATTCTTTCCATATGTACAGGGGATCTTCTTTCTTTCTTTCTGTCCACCCGTTGGGGTTTTCTTCATAAAATATTTTGTTACCAATAAAAAGAAGATTAGTACTCTGATGACATGGTTGGAATCCCCACACTCTTTAACTTTTAATCAATTGAAGCTAATTTTATTAATAATTCAAACTTATATTCTTGTTTGAATTGAATAAAATAGCAAAAGATCCATTGTCTTTAGGAGATATGTAACCTGGGCACACTTTTTTCTTCAAATATTAAAATTGAAGATCTAACCATAGAGAGAGATCACTCACTTGTTCATAAATTTCAGGAAATAACTGGTAACAAAAGGTTCTAGCAAGCTCTGACGACAAAGCTAAGATGATATATTCATTCCTAGTCTTGCAAATAAAGGGTATTAAAATTTCTGAATAACCAAGCAAGCTCTGTTGACAAAAACTAAGATATTCACTCCTAGTCTCTTGCAAGTAAAGGGTATTAGAATTTCATGTTTGAGATATATAGATAAGTCTCCACCATTTGACATTAAAGATCTGAGAGAGGCCTCAGATAGTCACTCTTAGCCTTGCAAATAAAGGCTATTATAATTTTCCAATAACCAAACGCAAGGCACCTCATTGTTTTTGTTGGCCAAGATTCCCCTTTCAATGATCTTGTTTCATTCATGCTCGGATGCCAATTACCAAAGTTGGAGATGCATTATATCTTATCATGAGTCATACACCATGGGATCATAGTTTAGATGATCAGCGTACAAATTGATGAAATGCCAACAACCAAGCAGTGGCATTATGCGACAATGTTTAGCTAGCACGAACCTATGCAGCATAATCAAGTCACAAGCCATATGAAAAAGGCAGACCAAAGTGTGAGTGATACTATAGCCAGCGCATAGGTCACCAGAAAAATCACAGCGCATTCGCTTTCGCCTGCTCCAAACAATTGGGTCATTATACCTGTCAATTTCATAAACAAATGACATCAGCTCACACTAAAAAGAAAGAACATGGTTAAAGTATGAGTACGACTTACTGTATAGTGTCCACTGAGATTTGGTAGTTGATACACACATCTCCCATATGATGGGGGAATCCAAAAACATTAGGGATGAAATGCATTTTGGATTCTCCCAGCATCTTTAAGACAGTGGGAGATGTATGCACTAAAAAATGGAGAACTTCCCAAATGTTTGGTGAAATTCGGCTTCATGGAAGTGAAATTAGTATCGGCGTCTAAAAGAGCATGTCGGCAGTGTAGTAGGAAGCACTGATGCTGATGTAACTACTGATGTGATTACTACACGAAATATTCATATCACATGCATGTAAACCTAAATATTGGTCTTGGTATTGAATAATATAGGGCAGGAGCTTGATATGAAATGTTCATCCACGGCGAGAAATCACCAGTTTGGAACTTCACCCTTTTCTTAGAGTTGCACCGTATTGCATATTTACAAAATCAGCGCAATCTATATGCATAAGCACTGAGAATGGATCTCTGGCATGCCAAGATTGCATTGAATTGTTTTTGATTAGCTATGAAAGAAAAATACTTACATATTCTCAAATAGGTGTCTCTGCCATGGCCGCTTGTAAGAGTTCAGTTAAAACTTAAAAGAGGAAGGTTGGTGTCTGGCGAAAAGCCAATCCATGTAATTTTTGGCTATCTACCATTTCAAAGACAACCCCAAATTGTTGGGAGAAAAGCTAAGGCAAGGGTCTGTTTGGGTGAGATGAACTCATTTTTAAACATGCCCAAATGTGATGAACTCATCTGTAAGCCGCAACCAAACATGCCCTAAGATGATGATGAGTTTCAAAATCAACCGCATAGACACCCCAAGGCCCAAACAAATATACTTAATGCCTATATTGTTTCGCAATAGAGCTTCACTAAGACCACACATACCTCTATATATGGCCACGAGTGTTCAAGGGAGATCCAAACAATGCATCAGGTGGACCCCGGTGTGTATGGATGACCTGGCAGGAAACTCAAGTCCCCTCAACATGGCAGGTGGGTCGCACATATATAGGTTAAAAAGTTTGTGTATTTTATTCAACCCATCTGATGAGTGGACTGCCCTGATCGTTGGGACAGGTAATCTGCATGGTGGGGCAAGCGATGCATGGCTCAGATGTCCCATACACGTGCTAAGTTGGTTTCCCTGGAGCAGCATGTAGTGGGGTATGTGTGTGGCTAATCAAAACTCTATCCTGATAGTAATCCAAGATAAGGTGATCCCATAATTCATACAAATGCTGCTGCCTTTGGAATGTACTAATTTTAAAATGTCAGATTTTGGAATGTAATTTTGAAAGAAGAAATGTGTACAGCAGATAACATATTTTTGACACATAAACATAAAATAGATTTGGATCATGTAATGAAATAGTACAATCTCCCCAATTCACACCCCAAAAAAAAAAAAAAAAAAAAAAACATGTATCATACCTATGGTCACTGCTGGTGGAAGTGTAAATTGCAGCAGAAGAATGAACTGATATAAAGGGTCTTTGTGCACCAAACCAAAATGAATCGCCCCTTTAACTACGAGTACACCCAAAAAGGGCAAGGCGATGTAACGAACGACAATAATTGCAACGAGGATTGAGACTCGGATTTCTGACCTGTGTATTCCTTAATGAAGACAACCAACAATGATATAAAAAAAAAAAAGTATGTTCAGATACAGGACATGATTCTTTCAAGTTCATCTGAGCAGCCAGTCAAGCAAATCCAAGATGAGTATGAGATAGATTGAAAGCAAGTTAGTTATTACCCTTTGTAAGATTTCCCCCCATTATAAGGGTGGTAGTTGGGATATCTCCATCCCTGCCGACAAGAAAAATGAAAATCGATAAATTCACCAAAAAGATGTTTTTCATCACTGCTAAATAAATTAAGATTCAATAAGCCAATAGTCGGAATAGATGTCATTCTAGTCATTTTAATCCTATTAAAAGTTAGTGCATGGTTCATACCCCAACAATGCAATAGAGGATTGTATTGCGCGAAGAGGAGCACTTTCACCAACGAGTGCCTTTCTGAATGGAGCTATTATTCCAACAGCAAACCCAATAATCTATACAAAGAAAATAATGGCAGCTTAGTCTGTGCACCATTATGACCTATACATAGTAAAATTTCGTCTTTGTTCAAACTCAAGTTCTCTAAGTACATGAGACGTCAATGGTATAACAATTTCCTTCTGGTGACAAAATAAGCTTGGAAAGCATACCACAGCGATGGTCGAAGGTGCCAACAACTTCTTCACGTCTACTTTTCTGAAATCGTCTTTAAGGCTTGCTTAAGCTTAGATGGAGTTTGCACCTAGAAAGGAAATCATGCAAAAGATTCAGATGGAGAATATGTTCAAGCGTAATGGTACTTTCCATCAGAATCTGTTGTTTCAATCCATTATTACGTGCTATGATAAACATAACAAATGAATGAGCCTTTAAACTAGACATACCGACTTCAGTCACAAGTCAAACAATTGATTGTAGTTCATTAAATTTCAACACAGAATGGCATGGGTCAAGACTAACAAGTAACAATGATGATGAGCATGTGCTATCTGCATAAACATTGATAACAAAAAAAGGACATTATACCCAGGTTCGTTGTACATTTCATTTTCTTCATGTGTTTCAACCAAACCAGATGCATTGAATAGGAGTGTTCAGTTTATGCCAGTGGGGCCCATGGTTCCATGAGCCAGATCCCAAACCATTGATCACTTGGGGCCCCATGATATAGTGACCATGTATAAAAAATCTCCTCACTAGGGCAATCTTAATGCTTAAATTTTTGGTTTGCAAAGCCGACAAGACAGGTAAGAGAGATGCAACAAGGGTCCTCATTCGACTGAAAATAGCCCTAGTTTGGTGCTAGTATCTCGAAAATTGGGAGACTTTTACGGCAAAGTCCGCCACAATGAGATGCATCAGACCAATGGTCTAAATCACCAAACCATGGGCCCCAATCATACAAAATGAAAAAAGAAGAAGGGTATATTGTGCATGCCCAGGGCTCAAAGATCATATAATTCCTCCCCATTGAAATGCCTTGTGAGAAACATCCAAATGGTTATTTAAAATCAATCATGACTAATGGGTTTTGCATCTATTTTTGAAGCACATGTTTGCACTTTTTCAACAAAAGCGACCCCAATACTATTTTTTATTGGAGTTGAGTCTTAATTGTTTTTATATTACTTCGATTCTAGAGTTTAGCACTTGGTAACCTCAGTCAGCTGAGAATGATCAAAGGCATTAATTGACAGGATAAGGCAATATTTGGGCCATTAAACAGCTGCCGCATAACATGCAGTAAAATGTAAAGTTCTTGGAACATTTATTAGCTATGGAATGCATGAAATTGGACAATGAAATTGAGACAATAAGGCAGTTGTCAAATAAGAAACAGAGGATATTGAGAAAAAGAAAAAAAAGAACTATAGTTTTTATATTGAATGGTATGCGAACAGTCATCTTGGAAGTTTAATTTTAAATAGAAAGCAAGAAAGTAACCTTCTGTCATAAAATTTATTCACTATAGAGTGCATAAAATTAGAAAACGAAGGGAACAAAACATAAATGTATAAAACAAAAGGTCTAGTCAAATAAGTAACAGAGGAAATGATGAATGCTATGAATTTTTATATTGAGTGGCAGCAATCAAACTTCATAGAAAATGACATCTGAATTTTAAATAGGAAAGCAAGAAAGCAACCTCTGGTTTTCCCTTTAATTCCTCGGTTTTAGTAGAAGATGGTTCATGTCGATCTTCTACATCCTCATGCACTGCAGAATCCTGCGTTGAAATTTGCTCCCCTGGGAGTGTCTTTGAAGTTTCTTCAGGCAGACTTGTGCTAGTTGGGGCATCGATCACTATACTTTTTTTTATTTTACTTGAAGATATTCGTATGATATTGTAGACATACGACCACAAAAAGATGGATGCTACCTAAAGCATCACAATAAGCAAGAAATAAAAATCAAAATCAGTTTTCTATGTTACCCCTTGAACTCATTAAAGGTTGTAAAAATAAATGCTCATGTAGATATGGCCTCATGGGTAAATGACCAGAATTTACTTCCAGAAGAATGATATTTGCTAGCGTCCATCTGCTAATGCCAAACGCAAGTGACTGCACACACCAACATGCAAATGCATGATCCAAGCTGTTCATCGTGCTAGCCCCATAGTGAATATGATCTAGTCCCAAAGATCAGGCTAGTACTATCTTAAGGCAGGCTACAGATCTTGGCTAAATAAGCATAGCCAATGACACAGATTCAATGTACATGTCTGCATCACTTGATGAGTGGGCCAGCCTGATTTTTGTGCTGGGCCAAATACACCGTAGCTTGCTTAATGAACAATGGATCTTGTACATGCCTACCACATGGGCATCATACTTTCAAATCTCGGTGGCCGACTCGAAGCTTGGCTGAGTCAGCTCGATTCAACCAGATTTCAATCCGAGTCTGTAGGAAACTCGCTGATGAGCCTGACTCGGTTGAGTCTTGATGAAAATTGACGAGTTGTCTTGTAAACTCAGTTGACTTGATGAAACTCGTCCCAACTCGATCAAGTCACTCGCCCAGGGTCAACTAATTTCTCTGTAAAATGCAGAGATACATATGTAAGAACTCGAACTCAAAACTTGCAACCACTTACAAAGGATGTAAACCTGCTACCAGCCTGCCAATAACTTCACTTGTATTTTACTATTTTTTTCCTTCTGTATTTGATTTATACGACAATGTTAATATCAACTACCAAATAATATAATGTATATTTTATTTATCAATACATCAAGTCGAGTTGAATAAAGACTCGTTCGAGTCTTCAAGTCAACCCAAGTCACCCAACCCGGTTGGACATCAAGTTGAGTCGAGTTTTTGGTTTTTGAATTATGATTGGCATGTGTGGGGCACCCATTACTCTATA
This sequence comes from Magnolia officinalis, assembly GCA_021015155.1. Classification (NCBI taxonomy): domain Eukaryota; kingdom Viridiplantae; phylum Streptophyta; class Magnoliopsida; order Magnoliales; family Magnoliaceae; genus Magnolia; species Magnolia officinalis. The sequence goes on from JAJHSJ010000002.1 coordinate 118,087,526, forward strand.
CTAAGAAAGTGCAGACACTTTAGAATGCAAAGAAACGATTCCAAATTTTGTCTTACAGCCATGGACAGTGAAGCATATGCAAGTCCATATCTATTGCAGACATCTTCAGCTCCAAATGGACCACCTTTCTCTTTACAGATTGCCGGGACTATAATAATTAGCATATTGCCCAGATTTCCTGTTCGTGAAACCAAAGCAACGAGAGATCATTTTCCACACTAATCAGAACAGTGCAAGGACTGGAAGCAAAGGCACGATGATATTTACCGCCAGCACAACAACCCAAAATGAGGCCCCTCAAATGGGAAGGAGGTTTCGTAATTTGGATGACGACCCACCCAAGTATCGTGCCAATTATGAAAGTAAGAAGGATATTTAATGGCATGAACCACCTATACAATTGGCAGTGAGCGATTGATTAAAATAAAACAAAAACTCTATTCAACTGAAATAATACGAGCATACTAGTCATAGAACAAAAAAAGACGTAAAAGTTCTCATCCTGCAGTCTCCTAACAGAACAATAAATGGAATGTGCTTTGATGTAACCAACTGAAACCATATTTCTAAAACTCGCCGATTTGACTCAAAACTCGGCGAGTTAACTCGACTGAGTGAGATTTCAAGTGATTCTAGGAAATTTGGTTGTGGGTTTGACTTGATCCTAGCTCGGGAAGACTTGTTGAGCCTACTCGATCTCTTGGTCAATTCAATACAACTCATGGTGACTCGAATGGAGTCACAAGATTTTTCACAATGTGATTATTGATAAAAATGTAAGTGGGGAGCAGCGCCGTGCAGCTGTTTGGTGACAGATCTTCTATTGCATATTACTTGTTTTAGGTTTTAGATATTTGGAACACCTATTGTTCTTTCTTTCTTAATATTTTTTAAATTTATAAGTATTAGGTATCGAGTCGACCTTACCTGGCGCAACGTCGAGTTGAGTTGAGCTTTCGGGTTTTCAAACTATGACTGAAACATATCAAATTAGAGGGGCTTGCTAGCATGGCTGGTGAGCAATGGTTTCGATTGTTCATTGCCCATCTTTAGCATATTGACTGTATGCATGAAATCATCTTACAGGACCAGAACTGTTGATCTAGTGGGCTGCATACAACAGTTCAAGATTGCTGATTGATGAACCTTCTTAGCCATTGCCCCAAGGTTGTGTGCAAACAGATCAGTTGAGAAACTTCGAGCAGAAAGAGCAATGGTCTACATTTAATGGGCAAAATCAAGCAGCTAGGATTGTCCAATGACAGCAATTTTGGGACTCGTCAAATGCATATCAGTCACCCTAAGATGATTCTATACATGCATGCACACTACTTTCTTAAGAAAAATTCAGAATTTTCCTCACTGGTGAAAAAATACTAATCCAGAAGCTGGAGTGACTATAAAAAAAGATTAAATTGACATGATTGACATTAGGTGAATTCTTAGTATCTTGTAGATCAGATTTTTCCTGGAAAAAAATGCAAATGCAAAGATTAAAAGAAATCTCATTCAATTCCTTCCATCAGGACTGCACGCAATAAAGAAACAGAAACAAAATAAGAAACTCACAATGAAACCATGCTTTTTAATGTGATTGTTTTAGCTAGGTTGATGTACACAAATGCCGGGTCGAATAGATAAAACACCACCTGTTCATGATCAGATTTCACCAATCAATCTATAGAAGGATGTTGACCAGACACAAAATCCACAGATATATATATTTTAAAAACATACGAGTAAAATAGCACTAAAATGATAAGAAAATGCGCAAACTAAAATTTCAAGTAAAAAATGAACTTCTATTGATGATGAGATGTGCTTATTATCATGAAGAGAACAGGGACCTGATTATAAGAGATATAGAACATTTCAGCCTAGCACTTTGACGCAGGGATGAATGTGATGAGGATAACTACTCCGAATCCACGGAGCTTCTCTAGACTCCTCACAGAGACTTTCGAATCCACGAGGAAAGAAAGCAGAAAAATAGACATAAATTCTAAGAAATTCGAAATTGATTAATTGATCACTAAAAACGAGTTCACAACCCTTTAAATAGGGGTACCAAGCAATGGGAAAGAAATCAGAATCAAACTACAACTAAAACTCCTAGAAATTGCGACTTACTATAAATAGTAAACTTACTATTTATAGACGGTCGTGATGTCTACTAGTGCGCAAGGTTTTCGGCCGAAAATAGTACGTGTCCTATTTGGCTTCACCAAACCGTTCTCCTAATTATTCTAAGCTCTTTTCACGTTGGGCGCAACTCCTAGAGCCCGAGGGATGAAGAGTTATAACCAAACTAAAACTTACTATTTATAGTAAAAACGAAATTAAAACAGGGAGATGATCGTCGATCCAGGGGTTTTTCACAATTTCAGATGTCGCAACCTGGCATAGAGGGGTTGGTTGGCTAAAGTAGCTCGTTCTACCCCAAAATCATGTATTTTACGTCAGCTAACTCATTCCGGATTGCGAGATACGCCTGATCTAAGGTCCGACGGTCCGGATCACTTCTGTCATCGACCGGGCCTTTTCTGATCCATCTTGGCCATGAAACTGTCCGCGACCTGCTCTACATCAGTCCCCTCCACGTCAAAAGAACTCATCCTCGAGTTCTCATCCTGCGCTGGTTCATGATACTCGGTCAGGTCCGCGACGTTGAAAGTCCGTGAGATCGCCATGTCATCTGGAAGATTAACAACATAAGCATTGTCATTGATCTTTTGAAGGATTGGGAGGGTCCAATCTTCTTATTTTTTTAACTTGTTGTATATCCCGGTCGGAAATCTCTCTTTGCGCAGTAGACCATAACGCGGTGCCCACCTCGAATACTTTTTGTCGCCGGTGCTTGTCCGCTTGTTCCTTGTACTTCTTATTTGAGGCATGTAGCTTGGTATGCACTTCCGCATGAATGCCCATGATCTTGTCTGCCATATGTTCTGTTGCAATGCTCGTGCCTGGGTGCTTGGGCAGAGGGACCAAGTCAAGCGTGTGGCGAGGACACTCATCCATAGATAATCTGGAACAATGATTTTCTTGTCGAGCGGTTCACCATGTTGTTGAATGTAAACTTTGCTTGAGACAAAGCCAAATCCCACTGCTTCGGTTTTTCTCCTGAAATACAGCGAAAGAGGTTTCCCAACGTGCGATTCACAACTTCGGGTTGCCCATCAGTCCGTGGGTGGTAAGCATTGCTAAATTGAAGTCGTGTATTGAATCGAGTCCACAAAGTCTGCCAAAAGTGGTTAATGAATTTCGTGTCACGATCAGAAGTAATGGTCTTGAGTACCCCGTGTAGCCGTACGACCTCCCTAAAGAATAGATTTACCACGTGTGTTGCATCGAGGGTCTTCTTGCATGGGATAAAGTGTGTCATCTTGGAAAAACGATCTACCACCACGAACACCGAATCCATACCGCGTTGTGTTCGTGGGAGACCAAGCACGAAGTCCATTGATAAATCCTCCCAAGGGCTGTCAGGCACAGGTAACGGGGTGTAGAGGCCCGTATTCTGAGATTGCCCTTTGGAGGTCTGACAAACATGACAACGTTGTACAGCTTTTTCCACATCACGTAATAATTGCGGCCAGTAATACCGCTCTTCCACAAGAGCTCGTGTCTTGTCTCGCCCAAGGTGTTCACCGAGGCCACCTCCATGTAGCTCCTGAATAATCTGCTCCCTCAGAGAACTTTGGATGATGCACAATCGATTCCCTTTAAAGAGAAAATCGTCCTGTATATGAAGGTCACTGGGGTGACCTTCTTGGCACTTCACCCAAGAATCTTTGAAGTCCTCATCCTCGGCATACAGCTCCTTAAGACAGTCGAAGCCGACCACCCTGTTGCTCATCGTAACAAGTAGTGATGCACGACGGCTAAGTGCATCAGCCACCTTGTTCTGCTGCCCTGACTTGTGCTTCAGAACGAACGTGAATTCCTGTAAAAACGCAACCCATCTAGCATGTACACGATTCACGTTACTCTGACTATAAATAAACTTTAATGCTTAATGGTCGATGTAAAGAATAAACTCTCTTTAAATCAAATAATGCCGCCAATGTCGCAGCGCCTGAACAATTGCGTACAACTCAAGCTCATAAGTCGACCACTTCTTTCGGGCTTCGCTAAGCTTCTCGTTGTAGAAGGCTACCGGCCTGCCTTCCTATGATAATACTCCCCTAATTCCGACGTATGAAGCGTCACACTCTCACCTCAAACAATTCGTCGAAATTAGGAAGCACCAAGACCGATGTTGTAGACAAACGATGTTTGATCTCATGAAAGCTCTTGTCAGCTTTATCGGTCCACTGGAACGGTCCTTTTTTCATGCAATTTGTTATAGGCACGACTATGGTGCTAAAATCTCGCACAAATCAACGATAAAAAGTCGCAAACCCGTGAAAACTCCTCACCTCATGAATGTTCGTCGGGATCAACCATTCCCTAATAGCTCGCACCTTTTCATCGTTCACACGAATGCTTGTGGACGTTACAACAAACCCTAGAAACAACAGGTTGTCAGTTAAAAAACTACACTTCATCAAGTTGAGGTACAACTTGTTAATTTGTAGGACCTGTAGCACCTGCCTGAGATGTTTCCTGTGCTCCGCCTCATCCTAGCTATATATCAATATGTCATCAAAATATACTACCACAAATCGGCCAGTAAATGGTTTTAGCACTTGATTTATCAAACGCATAAAAGTACTTGGTGCGTTCGATAGGCCGAAGGGCATGACCAGCCACTTATACAACCCTTCCTTGGTCTTGAATGCCGTTTTTCACTCATCACCGGGTCGGATACGAATCTGATGGTACCCGCTCCTTAGATCTAGTTTTGAAAACACCTTGGCCCCTTCTGGCATATCGAGTATGTCGTCCAACCGTGGTATTGGGAACCGATATTTGATGGTAATTTTATTGATTTCTCGGCTGTCGACACACATGCGCCAGTTTCCATCTTTTTTGGCGTTAATAATACTGGTACGACACATGGGCTCATGCTCTCTCTCAAGAGACCCTTACGGATCAATTCCTCCACTTGCCCCTGAAGTATCTCGCAATCCTTCGGACTCATCTGATAATGAGGGTGGTTAGGCAGGCTATTCCCAGGGATGAGGTCTATGTGATGTTGGATGTCCCTCATGGGGGGGCAATCCATCAGGTAAATCCTTAGGCCAGACTTATTTGAATTTATTTAGCAACAATCTTAAACTTGGAGGGATGTTTGAGGGTTCTTCTTCCTCGCCCTTCACCACTATGGCGCATACCTCGCCGGTTTCTTTGGATTCCTCCATGAAATCCCGAATGGTTAAGAGGGAACTCCCCTCCACTTTAGAAGCTTCAGGGTGGTTCTCTGGTGCCAAAGGGGAAAGGATTATTTTTCGACTATCCTTAACGAATACGTAGACATTGTCTCGTCCCCGATGGGTCGCATCACGGTCCGACTGCCAGGGTCGACCGAGTAGCATGTGGTAAGCTTCCATGTCAACCACGTCACACAGTATCTGATCCTTATAATTTTTACTAATTAAAAATGAGATAGTGCATTGTTCAGTTACCTTGGTATTATTCACTTTTTTTATCCAGCCAATTGAGTACGGGGAATGATGTTTCGTCGTTGGTAGCCGCAACTTATCCACCATCACCCTTGAGACGATGTTCTCGCTACTACCACTGTCTATGATCACATCACAAACCTTTCGGTTGACAGTGCACGGAGTACGAAATATATTGTGTTGCTGTGGATGTAATTTCTTTCGTGGGGTATACAGTAATCGCTCACAACTAGAAATTGTCACGATCCTCGCCCGTCATTTCATCATCCCACCTGCTATTTCTTCAGTGGTTTGGTTATATTCATCATAGTCATGACCTTCTTCTATGGCCTCATCTTCAGTGCCCCCTTCGTTTATAGTCAAGTATGTTGCGGGACGTTGAGGATAGGTGTTTGATAAGTGGCCTGGCTGGCTACAGCAGTAACAATTATTCGACCTTGGCCGAGCATAAGGATTTGGAACCCTACTCGGGCCCGCTATTGTGGGTGCTGCACGTTGAGGTCTGGATGAGCCGCTCCCCCTTATCATGGTTTGCAGTTGTAGGAGGTTGATGACGTTTTCCTACTGGATCTTTTCCTCGTGCCAGCACTGGATCCTGTGTGGGACCCGTCATGGGGGATCGAGTTGAAGGATATGGACGAGCATGAGATCTTGCAAGTTGTTTTTCTGCCCTACCCGCCTATTGAACTGCTTCATCCACGGTCCCGATTGGGTACATCTGAACTCGGTCCTGAATTGTCGGCCGTAACCCACTTATAAATCGTGCCACTTTCTGTGACTCAGATTCTGACAGATCGTTTCGTGTAGCCAACCGCTGTAATTCTTCAGTGTAATCTGTGATGGTTCAATTTCCTTGTCGACAATTTTGATATTGCTGGAATAGTATCTGCTCATAATCACTGGGGAGAAATCGTGATCGAAGAAGACGTCTCATCCGTGGCCATGATGAGATGGGCGCCTTGTTCTGGCGGGCTCGTAAGAGTTGTAATTGTTCCCACCATACAGAAGCACCAGATTTTAATTTAAACGCTACCAATTTTACCTTTTTATGATCTGGCACGTCCATATAATCAAAATATCTCTCTACTTCGGCTAGCCAATTGAGGAAATCTTCTATACGTAATAAACCATTAAAACTAGGAAGTTCAGCCTTACCTCGATAGTCTGTTTCAGCACGATCTTGGTGATCGCCTCCATGTATTGGTCGTCGGGCAAAACCCTCATTAAGGTTCTCGTCGCTAGAACTTGAATCATCTAGCGTAGCCCTACGGTTTGTCACTGGTAGTGCTTTACGAAAACCAGGGTTGTGTCGTACAGCAACCACGGGTGGTGGAGCAACCATAGGTGGTGGAGCACCGCCTAGGGCTCGGGACGGAAGTAGCGCATCCGCAAGATGGTCGAGGGTTACCTGCAGCCCTTGCATGGTCAACTGACTCTCCTGGTGGAAAGCTTCCATTCTTTCCGAAAGATAACGAATCCCTGAATCACCGTCCACAGATTTTGATTCATACCTTCATTGTTTGTCATCGGCCCGAGGGAATCCTCGCAGGGATGAATGTGATGAGGATAATTACTCCGAATCCACGGAGCTTCTCTGGACTCCTCACAGAGACTTCTCGAATCCACGAGGAAAGAAAGCAGAAAAATAGAAATAAATTCTAAGAAATTCGAAATTGATTAATTGATCACTAAAAACGAGTTCACAACCTTTTAAATAGGGGTACCAAGCAATGGGAAAGAAATCAGAATCAAACTACAACTAAAACTCCTAGAAATCGCAACTTACTATAAATAGTAAACTTACTATTTATAGACGGTCGTGATGTCTACTAGTGCGCAAGGTTTTCGGCCAAAAATAGTAAGTGTCCTATTTGGCTTCACCAAACCGTTCTCCTAATTATTCTAAGCTCTTTTCATGTTGGGCGCAACTCCTAAAGCCCGACGGATGAAGAGTTATAACCAAACTAAAACTTACTATTTATAGTAAAAACGAAATTAAAACAGGGAGACGATCGTCGATCCAGGGGTTTTTCACAATTCCGGATGTCGCAACCCGGCATAGAGGAGTTGGTTGGCTAAAGTAGCTCGTTCTACCCCAAAATCATGTATTTTACGTCAGCTAACTCATTCCGGATTGCGAGATACGCCTGATCTAAGGTCCAACGGTCCGGATCACTTTTGTCGTCGACCGGGCCTTTTCTGATCCATCTTGGCCATGAAACTGTCGGTGACCCGCTCTACATCACACTTGTAATTAGACATTGCTTCAGCTCACCCTCAATTCACAAATCAGCCATGATGCGGGCCAGAAATCGTCCTCAAAGGAATGCTGAGTCAGGTGACTCGGCAATACTTACCTAGTCATGCTAAGATTGGGCAAATTCCACCTTTCAAGGGTACTTTGGGACATGCAAAGTCGGGAATGTGCCTGATGTAGTACATGATCAATCATTGCACAACTAGGTGAGGTTTCCCTAGTAGTGACAACCTGGTTTGGTATGCTTCCTGCTCTTAGGCTGTGTTTGGATGTGCAATCGAGTTGATTTTGATTTTTGAACATTCGGTTTTAACACAAGGAGAATTTTATCCTACTATTTATAATGCACAAGAAGCCGAATTGCAATTGCATTACTTTCAAGTCTGACTTAAAGGGTGAGTTTGGTTGCAACAAATATCATGATTAGTTAGTCCCATTTGGTGCAATATTACATGATTTTGGTAAAATCAAACACACCCAAAAGGAATATATAGTATATTCATCCTTTGCTAATGTTGTTCGCTATCTGATTCTTGGGTATATACTTTGGGCCTATCTTAAAAATCATTTCTCCTGAATCATTAGGTAACAAATTCAATTCAACTCAGTTAAGCTGAAAATTCAATCACTTCCGGAAGTCTGCACAATGATTTTGTTCTATTGGAAGTTTATTAGTTGAGCTTATAGGCATGAAGTACACAAACAGATCATGTATTCAAAACAAATGTTAATTACAAAGGCATGTGCTCACAAAATCACAATAGAACTCACATTGTTCAAATGCTTCAGAGCATCTTCACATAAGATACCAACACGATTTGTTGCGAGAAATGACCCAGCACTGGTAACTATAAGAAGTTTCAGAACTGGCATCGCTGCAGCAACCAAAATATTTTTGAAACCCATCTCCTTAAAATCCTCAAACTCTTCCTTTTTCTCCTATCTTCTCTGTAGAAACAAACTTGCATTAGTTTCTTCTGCCGCAACATCTTGTGTGTAAATTTGAAATCATCCTGGAGGCCCATATGAAAAAGAATCTAAAAATGTCTCATCCTATTCCTTTCTTATTTGCATAAAAATCTCATCTCAGCTTCTTTCAATATAGAATTTCATTTCAAAAAATTCAAAACTCGAAATGGGTTTTTCAGTTAGAGATTTCAGATAATATAATTTCAGTTGGGGGAAGAACAGGATGATGCCAGTGTATCGAAATATTGTTGAAAATCTAAAACCATACTTCTCTCTTGTTTAGGGTGTGTTTGGCTGCTCCAAATTTCATGATTTGTCATGAAATTTTCCACCAAATTAGACTGATTAATCATGAAATTTCATGATATTCAGTGCAACCAAATGCACCCTTGAAGAAAAACATTCATATCAACTTCTTTCCACTCAAAATCTAATCAGTGGTCTGGATGCAGCTAAAATCTTACGTTAACTCTTCGCTTTAACTATTTCATTCTGCCGGGTTTTGTACCAGTAAACAAAGTGTTTGGGCACTGGTAAAATGAAGTAAGCTGATTTTCAAAAAATTACATCCAAACTGACCCTCAAGTGAAAAATTCCAAACACTAAGTGGGTTCCATTAACAGTTTCTAAATATCATTTTTGCATATTATCATGCCTCCTTTGAGTAAAATAACTATATATTGACAAAACTTCCATACAAGGCTCGACATGTTCATCTTGGCTTAAAAAAATAAAAATAAAAATAATATGAAAAGATTAGAATAATTAGGATTCAGTTAAAAAAGTAACTAAAAAAATTCTTTCCTCATCAAAAACATAGAATTTAATGGATGATAATAATTCAAAAGGTTATAAAATAAGAATAAAATTGTAAAAAATGACTACCACAGATACTTGAATACATTCACAGATACTTTCAACACTTCGATCATCTTGCCCATACAATACATTAAGTTTTAATCTTTTGAAAAATCATTTTCATTAAACCCAAATGGGATAGTTACAATCTATAATTATACAAAAGAATTCCTTACAAATCAATAAAAACATAGAATTTAATGCATGATATGATTCAAAAGATTATAAAATAGAGATAAAATGGAGAAAAATTTCTACACCGGATACTTGAATGCATTCAAAGCTTTTTTCATATTGTCGATGCAATCAATTAAATTTGAAATTACAAAAAAAAAAAAAAAACACAATCTTATTAAATCCAATATATAATTATAAAAAACCAATATTATAAAATAGATATAAAATTGCGAAAAATGACTACCCCATATGCTTGAATACATTGAACACTTTTTAATGCTACTACTATAATAAATTAAATTTTAATATTTCAAAAAACCAATTTCAATAAACCCAAATGGGATAATTACCATCTGTAATTATATAAAAGAATTCCTTAAAAATCTCTTAATCTTCCTATTCTTCAGCCAAACATCCTCTCTTTATGAAATCAAACACATTCAAAATCAACTCAACCATTGAAAGTCCTACATAATGTTTTGAAATTCAAACTTGATTTTTCCTTAAATGATCGAAATTTGATTTTTCCTTTTTCATTAAACATCTATACTTTTTTCTTTTTTTTTTTTCTTGGCAAGCAAGAAAAACTCTCTTATTACCAAGGATAGAAGTCTAAGAATTACAAAGAACGAAGAGGCCAAAACCTTGACGCAAGAAAAACAAAAGAAAAGAAAAAAAAATGACCCACGCCCTAGGCTAGGGAGAGAAACCCACACTTCGGGCTCAGGAAACCCACACCTCGGGCTAGAGACCAAAAATGTCCACACCCTGGGTGAGGGAAGGACTCCTAAACTTAAAACATTTATCTTTTCATTAAATATCAATCTATATAAAACAATTCCTTACAAATCAACAAAAACATAGAATTAAACGCACAATATGTTTTGAAAGGTTATATAATAGAGATAAAATGGCAAAAAATGACTACCTTAGATACTTGAATACATTCAAGGCTTTGTTCATACTACAGATACAATACATTAAATTTCAATATTTCGAAAAACCAATTTAATTAAACCCAAATGGGATAATAACAATTATATTTATATACAATAACACCTTAAGAATCAACAAAAACATAGAATTTAAAGCAACATATAATTCGAAAGGTTATAAAATAGAGATAAAATGGTGAAAAATGACTACCCCATATGCTTGAATACATTGAACGCGTTGTTATACCACTGCTACAATACATTAAATTTCGATATTTAGAAAAACCAATTTCATTAACAGCCTAAATGGGAAAATTACCATATATAATTGTATAAAAGAATTTCCTACAAATCTCATAATCCTACTACTCTTCAGCCAAACATCCTCTCTTTTTTAAATCAAACACATTCAAAATCAACTCAACGATTGAAAATCCTACATAATGATTCAAAATTCGAACTTGGTTTTTCATTAAATGATAATATCTGTGAGTGATAGTAAGCAAAGGTAGAGAAAGAGAAGAACATGCAATGAACCTGCTTGCAGTTCCCGCCAAAGAGCTTTCATGGAAATCCAAAACTTGTGGTCCCTTGCTGAAGGGTTTGGCAGCACTGGATATAAAGCCAACAACATCCATGCAATGTGGCCCGCTGGAAAAAGGTAGGCAGCAGCACTTACAAAATCAGCACAAAAAGATGTTTTCCAATGGTTGAATATGGTCACATCCAATCTTAAACGTCCAATCCAATTCGTGCATTTATGGCCCCTAATTTTGTTTTGCCCACGTATGTGGAAAGTAGCTTTGTTAAGTACATGCGCGTGTGCAATAAAGTTCCTCTACACGCCACCACATGTGCCAGCATGGTACATATATCTAATCCACCCATCATGTTGGTCCCAAAAATAAATTTTCGTCCTATTAGCATGTGGGCCCCAATATTGGAAACCGGTGGCTAGGTTTGAAAACTTCAGCCAAGTTTTTCAGATCGGTAGGTTTGTTTTGCAAACAGTGGCTCACCTGACCAATGGATCAATCTGATTCTTGGCCTTGACCATTAATATATTGTTCAAATCCTGATGGATGCATTGGATCTTGGTATTATCATGCCATGCTGGCACATATGTGGTGTGTGCATGAGCTTTATTGCACACGCTTGTGGGCTAAGGAAAGCGCTTTCACAATATATAACTGAGAATTTTATCGCTGTAGACGCCACCTTTTATCCAGCAGTTTTTATGAAACAAACGAAACTTAACTTACCAACTTAGACTTGCACGTAGGGACAACGGATTTGAGGACGAAAATACCCCTCCTTTTCACTCCATTCTCTTCCTTTCCCTCCCTTTCCTCGGTCCATGTCTGAAAAAAAAAAAAGAGACGAAAATTCCTTTTCAACAATGAAAATCTGTTGCTTGGATCGCACCATCCTCTCACTGGATCCCACCCTCTCCATACATCTACATTTTTTCAATTTTCTGAAAATGGTCCATCCACAGAAGAAAGAACGGACCACAGGTATAATGTAGTATATTTCCCTAAACGGTGTAAATTTTTTGTGGGCCATTGAACTGTTGGATGAAGCAGGCATCTTGGTTTTCGGTTCATCCATGTAAAAATCATCCTATGAACATGATGGATTATAAATAAAACATCATTGTCGGGCATATCAAGATTTCTACGGTGGAATCACTCTTTCCTGTGGTATGATCCACTTGATATTTGGATATGCTATCATTTTGGGCTAAAACCCTTACTTTAGATGAAAAAACGGATGAACGTCGTGGATAGTCCACATACATTCAAGGCAGGCCCAACTCAGTTAACTCAGTACGATAAGAGCGTACTGATTTCTAATTTGTGAGAGTTTTGGTCCATTTGACCTACTTCTCGGCAATATGATTGAGTTGTCACTGACATTCCCGGTGCATGATTAGTGAAATTCCCCGAGCAATTCATGAATATGACAGAGAAATGAGAAAAATATGACTAGAAACTTCCACCGATTCATGTAATGTAACGGAAAACATTATGAACCGCTCGGTCAATGTCATTAACTGCTCGGTCAAATTCACCGAAGAGAAATTGAATTTCATGTAAAGCTCATTCAATTATGTATTAGGCCAGTTCAATTTCATTTAAAGTTCATTCCAACTCATGTTATCCTCGCTGAATTTCATGTAAGCCTCGTTGAGTTTCATGTTAGCCTCGTTGAGTTTCAAGTTAGCCTCACTCAATTTCAAGCTTCCCTCAATCAAATTCATATTTTCCTTGCTCAATTTCTAGGTTGCCTCGCTTAATTTTCAGCTTGCCTTGCTCAATTTTTAGCTTGCCTCACTTAATTTTCACCTTGCCTTGCTCAATTTGTAGTTTGCCTCACTCAATTGCTAGGTTGCCTCGCTGAATTTCTAGGTTGCTTCGCTCAATTTCTTGTTTGCCTCGCTTAAATTCTAGTTTGCCTCGCTCAATTGCTAGGTTGTCTTACTGAATTTCTAGGTTGCCTCGCTAAATTTCTAGGTTGCCTCGCTGAATTTTCAGCTTGCCTCGCTAACTTTCTAGGTCGCCTCGCTCAATTTCACCTCGCCTCGCTCAATTTTTTAGGTTGCCTCGCTCGATTATCAGCTTGCCTCGCTCAATTATCACCTTGCCTCGCTGAATTTTGAGCTTGCTTCGCTCATTTTCTAGCTTGCCTCGCTGAATTTTGAGCTTGCCTCGCTCAATTTCTAGGTCACCTTACTCAATTTCTAGGTTATTTCGCTGAATTTATAGGTTGCCTTGTTCAATTTTTAGGTTTTCTTGTGTAAATTTTACGTTGCCTCGATCAATTTCTAGGTCGCCTCGCTCAATTTCTAGGTTGCCTCGCTCAATTTCACCTTGTCTCGCTCATTTTTTAGGTTACCTCGCTTAATTTCAAACTCCTCTTGCTCGATTTCATGTTTCCCCCGCACAATTTCTAGCTTGCCTCTCCTTAATTGCCCACTTGCCTCGATGAACTTGTAGCTTGCCTCGATCAAATTCATGCTTGCCTCTCTCAATTTCACTTGAGTCTTATTCAATTTATGCTGAAGCTCGCTCAAATTCATCAAGATCTTGAACGAATGATTTCAACTACGTTTAATTTTTTGCAGTATGATTCGTTAAGTATGTAGTGAACTTTATTTTTGATATATTTTTCCATTACATGTTTGTAGGTGACGATTCGTGTTCTCAGTTCCCAAACCCATCCTCCAAGTGTTCATTGAAATGGTGGTTCGACACGGCGAAAGGTGGATTAGAGAAGCATGATACTCGGCTAAGTCTGTTTAAGCAAACCCTATTTTTCTTCTTATTACACCTCTCATCCTTTCAATTTATAGGGGCTTTATTTCACCTTCTTCTTGTAAGATATATAGGTGATCTTATATTTGAGATACGAGGGACACAGTTGCAATTCACGGAGATGGACTTCGCCCTCATAACGGGGCTTAAGACCGGGGAGCTTACAATACCGAAAAAACATCCCGTCATTAGTACATTAATGGACAAATACTTCAAGGATTATCCAGTTTTTAAGAAGCATTTATTAAATGCGCTTAAAAAATTAGTTGACACCAATAAGCATGAGGATGTTGTGAAGGTTGCCCTACTTAGGTGTGTAGAGTGGTTTGTTAGGGGATCTGAATAAAAAACTATGTGTAACATAGATTATATGTACCTAGTAGACTCCATAGAGGATTTTTATAGCTATTATTGGGGTAGTTTGGCCTACAATACAATGTCGCAAGGGGTCGCAGCTGCTGTGATGGCATCAGGTGTGGTTTGTTACAATGTATATGGTTGTGTCTTTCCTCTGCAGGTAAGAACTCTTGTTTATTCTACATGATTATATTCAATTATGGATTTTTAATCTCATGCAATCTCATTACAACAGGTATGGGCTATAGAGAGATTACGGGCCCTACGAGAATGTGTTATTTCGTACATTCCCTCGAAAATTCCACGCTTCATTCAATATCGAGGTTGGAAGGGTTGGAGGTACAACAAAATACATGCAATATTTGAGAGTAAAGCTGTAAGTATATGTATTTCTCCGTCGTTCACTTTGCTTAATTTGACACTTATACTCATAGTCTGTATATTAACATCAGTCTGGGTTCTTTTACAGACTATATTAATAAAGAACTTGGAACCGACCCTATGAGAATGGGAAACGGACGTCGTTCGCTTGGTCTGTGATAGTTTTCAGGTGAGATATTATAAACGTTTACTTAAATTTTTAGTTATTTAATTCATTGTTAGGAAAATCCAATGTATAAAAGTATCTCGACTCTTATATCTCCATTGATACATTTTGTAGTTTATTGAAACCCAAGATGAGGGTGAGGGTGACGAGTATGAGGAGGGATCAACGGAAGGTGATGAAAAAGGTGTACAAGGAGAGGGATCTAGGGGGAATATTGTGAAGCCAACTCTTTGGATAAATGAATTTAGGGTTGAGATGGATGAGTTAAAGAAGGAGAGAGAGGAGTTGAAGAAGGAGAGGGATGAGCTGCGGAAAGAGAAGGAAGAGTTGAGAAAGAGAGAAGAGAGGCTCGACGAGAGGGAGGTGTTGTTGAGAGAGAAGGAAGTGTTGAAGATGGAGAGAAAAGACCTAAACAAGAGAGCACAATTGAAGAAGGAGAAGAAATTATTTTTTAAGGAGAAAGAAGAGTTGAATAGGCAGATGTGTAAGTTATTGAGAGAGACTGAAGATTTAGCGAAGGAGAAGGAAGATTTCTATACACAGAGGGGGCAGTTTTAAAGGGAGGAGGACGAGGAGTTGAGGAAGAAAGGGGAGGTAGAGGATATGGAAGAGAAAGAATAGGAAAATGGGGAGTTGGAGGTGCAATCATATAGAATGGCCGAGCGTACTATATTGGATGAAACACCCGTTTCTCCTCCCATTTATGTAAGGAGAACTAAAAGGATAATGAAGCCGTCCTATTATATGGTGTCTCCATTTTTGTCCCTGTCTTCGATCGATACAACCCCTAACATGGTGAGCCAACCTGAGGAAGCTATAAACTTTCCTACATCTCCCATACAATTTTATCTACATATGGATCCATTCAGGATGCTATCAACGGATGAACTGAAAGAATTAGAAGAATACTATGAAGCAAATAAGGAGATGACAACGGCTTCATGGTTCAATTCTATATGAGTAGATGATGCATAGGTTGATGACGTGGTAAGCATTTGTAATTGAGTGTCTATATACATTGACTTTCATATACTTATATCTTTTAATCGATTATTGCTGAATCATATTATTTTGTGGATTAGGCTATCGACAAATATATTGACTTCCTAGAGGAAAGGCAGTCTGACCTTGCAATTGCATATCCCCAGGATTGCAAGTTCTATCCCACGTATTTTTCGGTAAATGTTTACTTCGGATTATCACTAATCTGTTTTTTCTATTAATTCGTATTTTTGCTACTTGTATTGATATTTAATTACGTTTGTAATAGGTATGCCTTCAAACTAGTATGCTGACTCTAAAGGCGTATCGGGACTTAAAGTCTGCTTCGGAACGTGCAAAGTTAGTAGGTGAGATGAATGTGCAAAGTTTTCCTAGCTCACCTTCTACTTTCTCTCGCTCAATTCGTAGGTTGCCTCGCTCAATTCCAAAGTTCCCTCGCTCAATTTCTAGGTTGTCACGCTTAATTCCTAGGTTGCCTCGCTGAATTTCTACATTGCCCACTCAATTCCTAGGTTGTCTCGATCGATTCCTATGTTGCTTCTCTCAATTCTTAGGTTGCCTCGCTCAATTCCTAGTTCCCTCGCTCAATTCGTAGGTTGCCTCGCTCAATTCCTAGGTTGCCTAGCTCAATTTATACGTTGTCTCGCTCAATTTTTAGGTTGCCTCGTTCAATTCCTAGGTTGCCTCGCTCAATTTATAGTTTGCCTCACTCAATTTATAGGTTCCCTTGCTTAATTTCTAGGTTCCCTCGCTCAATTTATAGGTTGCCTTATTCAATTCCTAGGTTGCCTCGCTCAATTCCTAGGTTGCCTCGCTCAATTTCTACGTTGTCTCGCTCAATTCGTAGGTTGCCTCGTTCAATTCCTAGGTTGCCTCGCTCAATTTCTAGGATCCCTCACTCAATTTTTAGGTTGTCTCGCTGAATTTTTAGGTTCCCTCGCTCAATATATAAGTTGCCTCGTTGAATTTCTAGGTTCCCTCGCTCAATTTTTAGGTTGCCTCGCTCAATTCCTAGGTTCTCTCGCTCAATTCCTAGGTTCTCTCACTCAATTCTTAAGTTGCCTCGCTCAATTCTTAGGTCGCCTCGCTCAATTCCTAGGTCGCCTCGCTCAATTTTTAGGTTGTCTCGCTCAATTTTTTGGTTCCCTTGCTCAATTTATAGGTTGCCTTGCTGAATTTATAGGTTCCCTCGCTCAATTCCTAGCTTCCTTCGCTCAATTCCTAGGTTGCCTCGCTGAATTTCTACGTTGTCTCGCTCAATTTGTAGGTTGCCTCGCTCAATTCCTTAGTTGCCTCGCTCAATTTCTACGTTGTCTCGCTCAATTTTTAGGTTCCCTCGCTCAATTTTTAGGTTGTCTCACTGAATTTTTAGATTGCCTTGCTCAATTTATAGGTTGCCTCGCTGAATTTCTAGGTTCCCTCGCTCAATTCCTAAGTTGCCTCGCTAAATTTCTACGTTGCCTCGCTCAACTTATAGGTTGCTTCGCTCAATTCCTTGGTTGCCTCACTCAATTTCTACGTTTCCTACGTTGTCTCACTCAATTCCTACGTTACCTCGCTCAATTTTTAGGATCCCTCACTCAATTTCTAGGTTCTCTTGCTCAATTTTTAGGTTGTCTTACTGAATTTTTAGGTTCCCTCGCTGAATTTTTAGTTTGTCTCACTGAATTTCTAAGTTCCCTCGCTCAATTTCTAACTTGCCTTACTCAATTTCTACGTTGCCTCGCTCAATTTCTACGTTGCCTCGCTCAATTCGTAGGTTGCCTCGCTCAATTCATAGGTTCCCTCGCTAAATTTGTAGGTTGCCTCACTAAATTTCTAGAATCCATCGTTCAATTTCTAGGTTGCCTCGCTCAATTTATAGGTTGCCTCGCTGAAATTCTAGGTTCCCTCACTCAATTCTAGCTTCCCTCGCTCAATCTCTTAGCTGAAAATTGAGCCATGCAAATAAGGAATTCAATGAGGCCACGCTCAATTTCATGTTAGCCCCGTTCAATTTCATGTTAGCCCCTCTGAATTTCTAGTTTGCCCCGCTGAATTTCATGTTTGCCCCGCTGAATTTCTACTTTGTCTCACTCAATTTTCAATTTTCCTCTCTCAATTTCTAGTTTGCCCCGCTCAATTTTTAGTTTGCCTCGCTAAATTTCCAGTTTGTCCCGCTGAATTTCAGTTTGTCCCGCTAAAGTCTAAGATGTTTTAAGCTTTGTTTTTCTTTAATGAGGTTATTGACTCGGTTTCCTATACATGAACATGTACCATAGTAGTTGGAACGAAAGACTAAAGCAGATGTCATGTATGTAAATTCCTAACGAAACAGCTAGCAACATATTGGTTATATAAGAATATTATCTCGTGCTTGTTACTTAAACGTATAGCAAGCCTGGTTTCTAAAATATAAAATTGATAACAGTTAGAAACAGATAAAGTGTAGGGTGCTAACTTCCTATTGTCAATACATATACATATACATAATCATATTTGTCACCTTTAGTTACTATATAATTTTTATAGAAATCGGTCATTAATCTTACTTTTATTTCACAAAATTTTGTTTCATTTCAAGTTCCATAAAAATCCTAAAAATTTCGCAAGTACTGATTGTCCAAAACCAACGATTTTCTATATGATTCCATAATGTCTTTATTCCTTGTAGCATTTTCTATATTTTTAGTTAGTCGAATATTTTAAAATTTTTTTATAGTGGTTTATCATTAAGTTTAAATTCATCCCATAAAATTTTAATTCATATGGAGTTGTAGAAAAATTATTAAAATTCTAAAAGTAACATCCATCCAAAACTAACAATTTTTGTATAGTTGTCAAAACATCCTAAAATCAATTATATTTTAATTTTAATTTTAATTTTTTTTATTTATTTTTATATGAAAGTAAACTTATTAGGCTTCAATCTGAATTTTAAATAACATAAATCAGAGTTATATTGAGGAAGATATGACTTTTTGAATTTAGCCCAAAATGACAGAAATCATAAAAAATTTCGGCGGTGGCCCCGCCACCATCTGGTGGAGACAGCGGCGCCCAGCCGGTTCAGCGGTGCCACCGTTGTCCGCTATGATGTCTGGCGGCGGACTGCCGGTTCTGGCAGTAGCTCTGCCACTTTATGTTGCAAAATGGCCTATCTTACAAATCAGAATGAGTTATTCGACATGTCATATATGAATTTGGGGTAAGAGAAACTACTCTATCCAAAAAATTAGGTTATTTTGTGAGATTCCATAAGATTAATGGTCAAAAGTCCATTTTATTTATATTTTTACTATTTATAGTAAATTTTAGTTTAATTATAGCTTTTTATCCTTTGAGCTTTAGGAGTTGTCTAATATGAAAGTTCTTACAAAAATTAGAAGAATAAAGTGGTGGAAGGTGAGATTTTTTTGAAAGAGATGGGTTGGAAGGAGAAATTCTAAAGGTTAATGGGTCTAGGAGGGAATGAGATTTGAAAAACTAGCTTGGAGAGGAAACTTATCATGGAAAAAATGAATTTGAAAGAGAGGAAACTGAATTTCATGTTTGCCTCGCTGAATTTCATGTTTGCCCCGCTGAATTTCAAGTATCCTTCTCTGAATTTCATATTTTCCTCACTGAATTTCATGTTTGCCCCACTGAATTTCATGTTTGCCTTGCGCCGCTGAATTTCATGTTTGTCCCGCTCAATTTCATATTTGGCCCGTTGAATTTCATGTTTGCCCCGCTGAAATTCATGTTTGCCTCGCTAAATTTCTAGGTTACCTCGCACAATTTCTAGGTTCCCTCGCTCAATTTATAAGTTGTGTCGCTCAATTCCTAGGTTGCCTCGCTCAATTCCTAGTTTGCCTCGCTCAATTTTTATGTTGCCTCGCTCAATTTGTAGTTTGTCTCGCTCAATTCAAGGTTCCCTCACTCAATTCTTAGGTTCCCTTGCTCAATTTCTACGTTGTCTCGCTCAAGTCATAGGTTGCCTTACTTAATTCCAAAAGACATTCCAAAGTTGAAGTAATAATCACTATTCACTAAGACAAATTTTCATCATATAGCCAAATCTTTTTGACAGAGACAGTTGAGTTGGCAGAAAAAAGGATTCAGAATATTGGCAAGATAATCATACCTTCATGTTTTGACACTAATCCAAATGGTAACACATCAGCCATTTTCTCAAATACAAGAGGTTCTCACAAGTTGAATTCTTTTATGTGGAAAATCAGGCAATAAAAGCCATCTTCAAATGAAAGTTTATGCCTTAAAATCTGGCGAGCCATGAAAATGAAGGTCATTTGGTTGTTCTATAAAGCCAACAATACTATCTCATCTTAAAGAACTATATCTTTTTATTTTATTTATTATTATGTTTACCTTCTTTCCATTAAGCCATGTTTGGAAACCATGGATTCAGTGCCAAGCAGAAAAAGAAAATAGATTTCCTTTGATGTGATTATTTATTTTGTTTGGATAGCAAAGAAAATGATGGATGGTACCTATGACTACAGTTATAATCCGTAGGTGGTCGGCTTACGGTATTTGTGGCTACGGATTATGGTATCTATGGCAACTGTTATAATCCATAGCCATAGGTATACTTTAAAGAACAGGGGTATTTTCGTCCTCAAGTGGGCTGACCGTACATGCAAAGTCTAAGTTGGTAAAGTAAGGTCTGTATCTTTAGTAAAATTCGCTGGATAAAAGGTAGCGTCTATTTCTCTATGTATCTCTCTCTCTCACACACCGGTACATACTTTTCATTTCCTAAATACCATAATCTTTTCTGAGCCCACGCGTGTGTACAAGTCAGCTAATACACACGCCACCACACATGCCATCTCGGAAGACCAGTGATGTATCCAGCCCATCCATCATAAGTATACCACTACATAGATTCTTTATCTCAAAAATCAGGACGATCCATTAGGAAGGTAGGTCACAATTAACTGAACGAATATATTTTGTGAAAAATCAGCCGAAGTTTTCTAACTCATCAACTTATTTCTAAATTTATGGCACATTTAATCAGACAACCACCTTTATATTTCTTAAATAGCATATAGACGGTGGGCTCCACATAAGAGATGGCTTGGATATTTCACTTTTATGCCATACTGGCATACGTGGCGGCGCGTGCATTATTTGACTTGTATGCAGGTGTGGGCTTAGCGCCCTCGGAGCGGCGATCCACCGAGGTGGGTGGATCCCTGACTGTGGGATTCACCTTGGTGTATTTGCTTTACATCAACGCCGTCCATCCGTTTTGATAGATCATTTTAGGACATGATACAAAAAAAGGTAATTAGATCCAAATGTCTGGTGGACCACGTCACAAGAAACAGGGTTGATTGAATATCCACCATTGAAATCTTCTTGGGGGCCACTGAAATGGTTATTTGCCATCCAACCTGTTGATAAGGTCACAAAAACATGGATGAAGGGACTACACAAATATCAGCTTGATCCAAAACTTTTGTACCCCTCGAGAAGTTTTTAATGGTCAATCACCACTGTTTCATGTGGTATGGTCCACTTGAGATTTGGATTTGTTTCATGTTTGAATTATTTCCTAAAACGAGCTGTAAAAACGGATGGATGGTGTGGATGTAAGGTACATGCATAACGGTGGGCTACACTATCAGGGCGGCTCAACATTTTGGGGGCATCAGGCAAGTTAAAATAATGTGGCTTAGAATTTAATTTCTTAAGAACTTAATTAGCAATAAAGTTAGTAGTTGTAGACTTAGGTTTTAGGAGAAAAATTTATTGGGAATGATGCTATTTTTTTGAAAAGAGATGATAGGGTTAGACTGTTATTACTTATGGTGCTAGTTTATAGGATTTATTTTTTATTTTCAATTTTAAATTTATAAACTAACTTTTAGATGTTCCTATTTGGTAGGTCTTTTAAGTTTTATTTCAAAAATTTTAGGTTTTTTCTTTTCTTCTTAATTTTAAATTTACTATAATATAAGACTTTCATAATTAAAATTTTTTAATTTTGTTATAATATAGGGCCTTCAGAAACGGACTGCCTACTAACTCAGTACAAATAGCATACCGAGTGAATTGTGTGGGTCTCACAGTCATTCACACATTTTATCCATTCCGTTTATACATTTTAACAGATAAGTGCAGGTCGTTAGGCCCAAAATGAAGCATATCCAAAGGTTAAATGGACCACACCACCCAAAAAAGTGTGAATCGAATATCTATCATTGAAAATTTCATGGGGGCCACAGAAGTTTTAGATGAGTCTGATATATATATTTTTTCACTTCATCCATGACTTTGTGATATTATGAAAAGGTTGGATGGCAAATAAATATTATTGTGGTCCATAGAAAGGTTTCAATGGTAGAAATCATTATTTCCACGGTTACCTGTGGTATGGTCCACTTGAACTATAGATATACTTCAAATTTGGACTCAACTACTGAAATGATCTGAAAAAATGGACAAATACATTCACGGTGGGCCCAACTAAGTTTACTCAGTACCGGAAGTGCGTACTGAATAACTCGATTTCAATTAGGGCCTTAGGCGATTGCCTCACCTGCCTACCCCTTTGAGCCGCCCCTACACACTGTCAGGGAACCACCCATCTCATCCACCGAAGCTGCGCTCTAGCACCTAGTTCCGAAGGGCGAATAATATCCTTGAACCATTCGGACGAATAATATCCTTGGACCAAGACAGCCCTACAATCCACTACTAGGAGTTATTTGATACTCTGACAGTGTATGGCGCTTGATGCGCGGGCACTAACATCTAAGAACTAGTACGCATGGCATACGTAAGCTCAATTAAATCGAAAATTTTTGTGGAACCCACTGTCACTGAGGGCCAGTCACACAATCAGATCTTTGATTGGACACGTTTGTTGAAACAGGACAATTGGATACTTTCATTCCAACCGTCCGATAAACGTCCACCCTATCCGATATTCAAATAATCAATTAGGCGTAATGTTTTTTTAATGATACATCGAAAACAGGAACCACAATTTGGACTGTTCAGTTTGAATTAATTGAATGATGCATACACAATTTCTGAGTGCCTGCGTATCATCCATCCCACTCCGCCAGAGTAAGTTAGAAACTTCCGAAAACTGAGTTAGGCCGTAAGGGACTTGTTCGTGGGATCCACCGCTGCATGCGCCCTTTTAGGTAGGAATGGAGAAAGACCAACGATAGGTTGTGATTTGTCCGTTGCTCAACATTTTTCCATGAGGGAGGAAGCAGCCGTACACGTGGCATATAACACCCCAATCTAGACTTTTGAAATGGTGGAGCGTAGTGCGGATGGAATATATCCTGAATGTTACATTGGTTCAACGTTCCTCATCATCATCAAGCTGGGCCAATCTAATGTGACGGCTAAAAATAAATTAGTCAACAGAGTTCCCAGTTCACCGAACAAAATCAGATAATTAACTTTATCTAATCAGTGCGAGTTTGGCCTACGGTCCATCCATAACTGGGCCCGTTAACTAGACGGTGTGGATTTCCATACATACGTACATGTCGCATGTACGGTTGATGAATCACCCCCACGTAAAATGGTGGTGCATGTGAACAGGAGTTTAAATCAAAAATTGATGAGTTGTATGGTTAATCAGCAAATCATACTTATATTCTGTACGTGTCTGATTTCTACAAGCCAGGGCCACAATTTTATAATCCGAACCGTTAACGGTGATGAATATTAAAATGATCAAGATTGCGTGATCCTTTCCGTCCAATTTTTGGATTGATTGTTTCTTAAATGTCTATTTAAAGCTCCTAGTGGAAGCGCCAGGTATCCCATTAGGGATTTTTTTTTATTACACGGTACATTTACGGTGGGCCCCATGTAATCAACAGCTGGATTACTGGACCGGTTGCCATTTGTACAAATTCAAGTCCTGGAATGTACCGCGTATACCCTCAACTCGACGATCATGTAACTCCCAAAAATAAATCTGCCACGTAGGCTTCGGATCCTCGACCAGGAGGATTTCCACAGTAGTCTGTTGGCCCCGCGATGATCGACTATTAAACACAAATATACTTGATTGGTGAAATCTAAACTTTTATCTCGAGGGGTGAGAATAGACGGCCCAGAAGAGAAATGCAGTGTTTTTTTATGGATAAGATTATCCAATCTAGGAGTATTTTGAGGGTTTGGGCCATCAACACTTCCTTTTTAGCAGTCTAATGGTCCGGATCTATGAACTGTGGGCTCCACTTGTACCAATTTAAAACTCGCGCATACCACCAACCGAGTAAACGTGGAAACGTAACACGAAGGCAAGAGGCGGACCGTGTCACTGTCAGCAACTCGGAGACAGCAACTGTGGTAATACACGTCATATCACGTTGGCTATCACCAACATTCCTTTGGAGTCCTCGTCGTGTAGCACCACGTACCGACGTGGACACTTTTATGGTATTGGAAAAGCTCTGTTGTCCCACATGATGCATATGTTTCATCCAGTCCGTCCATCCATTTTCTCAAACATTATATGTGGGTTTTCCCTTCATCCCAGCCTGTTGGCATAGTCAACGGGTTGTGTGGCAAATAAACATTTCCGTGGGCTTTACAAAGTTTTTAATGGTGGGCGTTCAGTCACCGCTGTTTCTTGTGGTGTGGTCCACCTAAGATTTGGATCTAACTTACCTTTTCCTCCTCATGCATTAAAATGAGTTGGAAAAATGAATGGACGGAGTTGATAAAACACATGCATGGTGGGGTGCACAGAGCCTTTCCAGTAGCACATACTAACGATGCTGTGGGCTACGCTGTCGCAATCCAAGTCCGCAGGACGGACACGGATTATGTAGTGAGGCGCCGCTGTATTTATCGTGGTACGGAGACTCTGTAGGTCCATCAAGACGCGTGTATTTTATCCCGAAGCGGACTGGCTGGTGTACTCACACGCTATGTAGCTGCTGTATTAACGTCAGCAAGTTCCCTGTTCATGAGTTATGTGTTATACCTAAACCGTACATTCATTTGGCGAGCTCGTATTTAATCTTGAAATGAAAAATAAGATAGATATAACTGTCAAGTGGACCACACTGCAAAAAAGGGGGATTGAACATCTATCATTGAAGCCCTTTTTAGGATTACAGAAGTTTTGGATCAATATGAAATTTGTTTTTCCTCTTCATTCAGATCTTTGTGAAATTACGAACAAAATGGATGGAAAATCATAATCTCCACTCCTATTTGTAGTGTGGTCCATATGATCTTTGGATATGATTCATTTTTTGCATAAAGCTCTAAAATGATCTATAAAAGTAAATGACCATTGTAGATATAATAAATACATCACCACGAGGACCTGTAACTTTGATATCGTTGAACCGTTAATACAACTCAGTGCTCACGCGTACTTACAGCAAATGGTATACCAGCCAATCCGCTTCCATTTTATCCATTATATACATTCTGTTTTTCAGCTCATTCTAGATCAGGACACTATCTTCAAAACTCAAGTGAGCCTAACACCAGGAATTGAACGGCCATCTTTGAAAACTTGTTGGGGGCAGTAGTTTTGTATCAAGCAGATATTTGTGTTTTACTTCGTCCAGGTCGGTGTGACGTTATAAACAAGTTAGATGTCAAATAAACATCTCTTCGGGCCTATGAAGGTTTCAACAGAGGATGTCATTATCCCCCTCGTTTCCAGTGGTGTGGTCCACTTTAGCTTCCAATATACCTCAATTTTCAAAACATGCCCTAAAATAATAAGCAGAAATGGATGGACGGTGTGGATATATATATATATATATATATATATATATATATATATATATATATATATATATATATATATATTATTAATATAATTTTAAGTTTGAACTTAAAAATTAAAAATTAAAAAATAAATCCTAGAGTCTCTATCCGACCGCACGCACTCCCTTCTCTTTCCCTTTCTTTTCTTTCTCTGCCCACTGCCAGCCGTATGCCCGCCCTGACCACCACCACTAGTTTTCATTTCAGCTCCACAATAGTATGATTTCAATCTCTTGAGATCTACTTCTTAGGTGAGAAAGAAGATCAAAAACAGATCGGTTCTTACAGGTTTCCTCATCTGATTCGAAGCTTTGCTTAGTTTTTTTTATCGGATTTTGCTTTGATTCTCTTAAGATTTTTTAAATTTTCATCAATCGAGAAGGATCAAGAACAAAAACTATTACTTTCTCACCCAACAAGCTCGAGCTCGACTCGAGGTAAACTCGATTCGACTCGAACCACTAGCTCGACTCGAACCCGACTCGACAGCTTTGGCAAACAAGACAAGCTTCAATGTTGAGCTCGAGGCCAAGCTCGAGCTCAAGCTCAAACTCGAATACATTATAGACAAGCCAAGCCAAGCTTGGCCTACCACGACTCGGCTCGATGCCCACCTCTACTACACAATCATCTAAGACATGCGTTTTACACGGCTGCATAAAACATCCAAATATCCAATGGAGCCCACCATGTTTCATATCTGAATCCACTCCGTCCATCAGGTTTGAACCATTATTTTAACTGTATATAGAAAATATCAACACCGAAAAAAGACTCTAATGGGCCACAAACTGGGAACAATGTATAACTTCTCCTGAAACTCAAAGTTCACACGGTCCGGCCGGCCTGATCATATCAGGCTAATATTTTTAATTTCACTTCATCCTAGTGGCTTACACTTGATTAACGGTTTTGATGAAAGATAAAAAAGATGGTGGCCCCCAAACTTATGATTGACATCCCATTCGATTGTTCCCAGTGGTGTCGCCACTTGAGACAGTAATCCAACTGATCTTTCGCTTCCCACTTAAGATAGTTATCTAACTGATTTATCACTTCCCACTTGAGATAGTTATCTAACTGATTTTTCGTTTCATGTCGTAGCCTCGTAGGATAGAGGATAGAACTTGATGGGCGGAATGGATTTTTCATATACAACATGGTGGGCCCCACAATCTTGGTTTTATAGAGGATGCCGGTCCATTTGGAACCATCAGTTGAATCGAGGAAATATTAATGTGAAGTGGGATGCCGTCTCTGCATCAAGAGGACCTCATTAGAAGGATGCACACATTTGAATAGGCAAAAGAAATCCGCAGCATTTACAGGACGTGGGACCACCAATTCCTGACCTGTGTTGAAAGTAGAGACACAAGAAAAAACAAAAAAAAAAAAAGATAGAAAAGCCAATTTAAGGTTCTGTTTAATTTGGAGTAATTTTTGTGAATTGGAGGTAAAATTGTAATTATTTTATTTTAAACGTGTTTGGAAAGGAGCCAGAATTTCACATTGAAAACCGGCCTTTCTCAAGCCAAATTTCCATGTCCCCACCATGATGTATGTGATCATTTTAGGGCATGATAAAAAAAAAATGAGGCTAATCCAAAGCTCAAGTGGGCACAAGTAAAAAATAAGGTATATTGAATTACCATATTTCATTCTAATAAGAAAACCAAATAATTTAATCTACATCTTTCAATCATGTAGATCTAGTGTGAGATTTCCGTTACTATAATTCTCCCTTGAAGATGATATTGCCCCAATCCACTCGTGGGCTAGAAATAGTTTGTCTAAATCTTGAATTACTTGTCCTAGACCATTTATTTGATCGCATTCAATGCGGCCCATTTGATTCCACATGTGCATACACATAAATACCTAGTGTTTATCTTTGCAAATTTACTAATCAAAATGTGTAGAAAATATCAATGCAATAATATATAAATATTTTTTTTCACATACTGATTGTCATAAAATTTGATCATCCATTTGATCTTTAGATAAGTCTTTTGTGCATCATCATCATCATGCGATTATTTATGATATTCCACTTTCCCATCTCCATAACTTGATCTTGATTTAGCGGCTTTAAGAGCATGCTTTTAACTTAGTTGAATCTATATGCATGGTCTTAAAAATACATGTCAAAGAATTGTCATCTCATCACAACCTTGCCACACAGCTTAGGGTATTAAGGATGCAAGTGTCACATATATGATTAGCATACTTGTTCAATGACTGTATTGAATTGATTCATCGCTTGTACTAGCATACTTGTACAACGACTGCACCGAATTGATTTATCTCTTGTAGGCAAATTGGTCTCATAACACGCCTGGCTCAATTTACACATCACGAATGATCAACCATCCATTGTCTATGCGATCATCATATAAGATCTATCTGATCAACTAATGATCCATTCCGGTTGCGATATATAACATGATCTAATGCCAATCTTTGTGAGATCTTATGACAATCATCTCATAAATTAGGGCGGAGGTATACCTTATACGTACATGCACGATGCATCTCAATATCAATCGCAACTGTTGTAATGCCTTCATAGTAGCATTTCCCATATATATATATATATATATATATAAACAAAATTTCTTTATAATCCAATGAATAAGTATGCACAGGAGTCTACAATCATCTGATGAGTTACAGCAAGACTAAAAGTGTAGAATGACCAAGCATGCATAGAACACTATCCTAAACTGTACAGATGAAAACTACATTCACCCAAGCACAATTAGGGAGGCCTTCCTGAAATAGATGGAAAACAACGAGGTGGATGACCATTGGGGTTGTTGGATGAGGATGCATGGGGTTTACTTGTGGGTAATCACCATTGGATGGGTCCCAAATATGCCTCCCTTTGACAATTCCAACTTCATCCCAACTCATCCCTCTTCTCCTTATCCCTCCTTTTATAAAAAGGGCAAGTATTCTCTTACTCCGCATCCAAAAAGAAAGTTCCTACAAAGAAAATAGGGAAGAGTGATAATACCATACCCATTTGTCCATCAGGCTAACTTCTAGACGATCTAAACTATTGATCTTAATCTGTGGACCATCTTAACCCTATCTTAACCCTAGAATTAGTTGGGTAATTAAATCCTCTCTGTTCATGTAAGGGTTAGGTGGACCACTTGACATAAATCGTCCATCAGTCGCATAGATCATGCGGGCCTACCCATCTGGGCCGTTGTTCAAGGGTTTCTTGTGGAGAGCCATTCTCCCATGTGTTTGGTGGATAACTCCTGCATATTTGAAAACAATCAACCAAATCGGCATGAAATCCTCCAAAAGGCCCATTGTGCCATTAAGGACCTACATTTTATTTTGAAGAGACCTCTCTTTCAAATGGTCTTCGTCGAAAAGGGCCCTCCCATGAAATTGGTTAAAATGGACCCATGGGTGGTTTAAATTGAATTTAGATGGATCATTGGTGGTTGACCCACCAAAGGGTGGTTCGGGAGTGGTGATCCACTCAGAAAATGGTGGCTTCCTAGCAGCATCGAGTGACATGCGTGGCAGAATTTTATGCATTGTTTCATGGTTTACACATAGCCCAGAATATTCAGACAATGGTGTAACTTGGGATGCATGTTAGTAGTAATCAAACACTACAGTTATTTCTTTGAATGTTAAACTAAAGAACTGAAATCCATCTGAAAATAGGGAAAGATCAGACACTACTAACCCATAAATTTCAAGAAATAACTGGCAAAAAAAAAATCCCTGCAAGCTCTGTAATTAAGTGTTCTCTTGATTCAATTTTCCATAGAGCTAATACATTCACTCCTATTCTTGCAAATAAAAGGTAGTTTAATACACTTCTAAGGTTGAATTTCCCACATCAACCAAATGCATGAGACCTCATTGCTTATGTTGGCCAACATCACTAGTTGATAATGAGCTTCTTTTGTTCACTCTCAAGAGCCAATTATCGTAAGTTGGAGATGGATCATGAGATCATCATTCAAATGATCACTATACATATTGATGAAATGCAAACAAACGCCATGAACGAGGGCAGCACAATTAAGACACGAGCCACATGAAAAAGGCGGACCATAGTGTGAGCGATAATATAGCCAATGAATACGTCCACAGAAAAATCACAGAGCATTCACTTTCGCCTGCTCCGAACAATTGGGTCATCGTACCTGCCAATTCCATAAAATACAACTCAGTTCAAACTACAAGGGAAGAACATGGTTAAAATAGGTAAACTAAGCATTCGAATGCATGTGAACTGCTGAAATATTCACAAAGCATGCATGTAACAACTCGACATGACTTGTCAAGTCAACTCGAACCGAGTCACTCTCTGACCTCTCCGAGATGAACTTACATATCTCACCAATACGCCAAGCGCTGATATTTTTTTATTTATTGAATTTTTTATATTATCCACATATACAACTATGTAAAATATTTATACGTATTATTAAATTAATTATCTGATATCGAGTCGAGTCAAGTAAAGAGTTACCAGAGTCTTCGAGTCAACTCAATCCAGCTGAACATTGAGTTGGGTTGAGTTTCTGAGTTTTTGAATTGTGGTCTAAATTGCATCAGGTTGTTTTTGTTTAGCTATAAAAGAACCAATATAAACTCCCAGGAAAGAACAAGGATGGTTGTGTCCTGATAGAGCTTCAACAAGCCACACACCCCTCTATAAGTCGCCACAAGTGTCCACAGGACATCTGAACCATGCATCAGGTGGACCCAATGTGTATAGAGACCAGGACCCAAAATCCTGTCAACACGTAGGTGAGTTGTACCTGTAAAGACAGAACGGACAAATTAAAATTTTTTGCAAACAGTCGGCATTTAATATAAACGGTGACCCATCTGATGAGTGGACTTGTCCTGATCTGTGGGCCAGGTTATTTGCATGGTGGGCTCGCCAATGCACGGCTCAGATGTCGCACACGTGGTGGGTTGGCTTGCATGGAGATGCATGTATCATACCTATGTCCATTGCAGGTGGAAGTGCAAACTGCAACAGAAGAATGAACTGATATAGAGGATCCTTGTGCACCAAACCCAAATGAATCACCCCTTTAACTACGCCTACGCCCACCAAAGGCAAGGCGATGTAACGAACGATAATAATTGCAATGATGAGTGAGAGCCGAACTTCTGACTTGCGAATTCCTGGATGATGACAACCAAATATTAATGAAAAAACACTATATTCAGATATGTTAGAGAGACAGATATATGTATGTATGTTCATTTCGGTGATCATTCAGAACACAATAGCCTTTCGTATATACTCTCTTAATAAAGAGGTTTGCTCGAATACATCCAGACATACAATACAATACATCAGGACTTTAGCATTTGAATCTGGAACATTTTCTATTAATCCGAACTGTTTATACGATGGCTCTCACTTTTTATGGTAGATAGATGACAAATAAAAACTCTTAAATTGCATTATTTCAACCTTTGGTAATTTTTCTCTTTTGCTTTCAATATGGACGGTCACCATGTATAATCGAAGGACTGAAGTATTTAATCGAAGGGACTGTATAGATGGTGGGAAAAGAAAAGAAAAGAAAAACTATAATGATTATCCAAGATTTCCCATGACCATGAATTCTATGGATTCCATTTTAGGGGTCCTGTTTGGATAACATTTAGAAATCCAAATAAGGTTCTTACAAAAGTCACCTCGTATTTTGTGCATTGGTAGACTATAGTGTTTGATTGCATTTTGAAATCCAATGTTTCCTTTGCTATCCATACATGGTCAAATGTCCCATCATGGGAGAAGGTTCCTTTTTTTTTTCCTTTTCTTTTCCCACCATCCAAATAATAAGAGTTTTTCCGGTGATTCTCTATCCAAGGGAACCCCTACCATGCAAACAGTTTGGGACATTGAAAAGAGTCCATATCCAACCACTGAAGTCACGACCTATCATATTGTAATATGTTGTAATGTGTTCAAGCAAACCTCTTACTAAAATAGGTTAGTGATTCATTTTCTCCCTAGCACAACATTTTTCACCAAATCTCCTCTCCCTTCTACAAGATACAAGACATGATTCTTTTAGGTTGATCTGAATAGCCAATTAGCCCAATTTAAGTGAGTATGAGATAGATCAACAGGAAGTTAGAAATTACCCTTGGTAAGGTTTCCTCCCATAATAATGGTGCTAGTTGGGATTGCTCCATCACTGCAAACCAAAACAAGGAAAACGGATTATTGATTAAAAAAAGGGTGTTTGCACCAGTGCCAAGAAGTTGGAAGCGAAAAGCCGACCCTTGGAATAGACATGTGCAATTAAATGAATAAATGAGATCGTTTTGCCTCAGTAGTGACTTAGGTTCAATCCTTGGTTGCCTGATATCAGCCATACGATTAAATGGGTGATTTGTGATTAACCAGAAATGCCCACCATTGAAACCTTCCTGGACCAACTATAGTGTTTGTATCCCATCCACCCATTCATAAGGTGATTTCCACTAGGATGAAGAGAAAACTTCTGTAGACCCCAAGA
Source organism: Magnolia officinalis (assembly GCA_021015155.1). Classification (NCBI taxonomy): domain Eukaryota; kingdom Viridiplantae; phylum Streptophyta; class Magnoliopsida; order Magnoliales; family Magnoliaceae; genus Magnolia; species Magnolia officinalis. Next base: position 118,119,798 of record JAJHSJ010000002.1, read on the forward strand.
AGCTTTCAATGGAGGACATCCAATCCCCAGTGTTTCTTCTACCATGGCTCATTTGAGTTTTGAATCTGACTTGTGAGCTCACATCCAATAAGCTGGTGCAGTGGATAAACGGATTGGATATAGCACAGGCATCACAATGGACCCCATAGAGGATTTGGTTTCATGGGTTCCATTTGAGGGTTCTAGGAAATTGGTGTTCATAGTTGGGATTGTGGCATGAAATGTGATTTTTCTATTGGAAATTTTAAATTTAAATACTAAAAGTCTTAACCGGTTTTAGCAATTGCTTAAGCCAGTTAATCTCAAACACTTGTTTAATCTTATACTGGGATTCACAACTGAGGGAAGACGACATCATCATTATCATCACCATCAAAGCCTTATCTCAATTAATTGGGTCTGGCTACATGAATCCTGTTCTGCCATTCCACTCTATCTTGGAATGTCATATTGTTCAGATCATGTTGGAACTTGGAAGTAATGGCCTAAGTTTGACAATGGCTGCCAACCTCACACAAAACTCCTTTATCCGGGCTTGGGACCGGCAATGAGAGCACAAAACTCCTACAAGTGCAATGTAATAGACTGTTGAATAGGTTGATTAGAATCAAGCACTATCTAACAGTCTATTACATAGGTTGATTACAATCAACGAGTTGATTGAGGCAAGCCAATATCTGAATAAATTAAGTATACAGGAGACCACACAAAATCTTGTCACACCAATTTTCAAATTAGAAAAAAAATAATAATAAAGGAATAAAGAGAAAGGGGGTGGATGAATCTGTTGGTAGAGCGGGATAGTTAAAATGTGTAATTTATCTCTTCTAGTCATTTTAATCCGATAAAAATGTCAACGGTTCATACCCTAACAATGCAGCAGATGCTTGGATCACCCGAAGAGGAGCATTTTCACCAATGAGCAGCTTTCTGATTGGAGCAATCATTCCGATGAAAAACCCAATAATCTATACAAGGAAATAGATTGGAACTTAGTCTACAGACCACTATAAACTATACATAATTAGCCAAATTTCATCGCAGTTCAAACTCAAGTTCTCTAAATATATGGCACCATTCAAGATATAAATGATGCATAAGCTAGTAAAAATGGCGTTCAGATTGATCCACCAATTTACATGTAGTACAAAATTTCAAGCATAAACATCTCCCAGTAACATAATAATGAAAGGTGGAAATCATGGATGACATGGGTATGATACAACTATGTTGATTCATGGGTGTAGATTTTACACTTAAAAACGAAGTTTCAAAAACAGGACATGTTATCCATTTTTCAAGCATTCATGTAAAATAGATGGATGTAACATTTACATTTGTTCTATTTCTTGTAAAGAGTAACTTGACAATTAGTAGTGGAAAAGGTTCTGCTTTAAGCATTCTCTAAATTGAGTAATTTCCTAGGTCAATGTACTGATACATTCAACATAAAAAAAAATAATAATAATAATAATAATATAAAAAAAAAAAAAACAGGTTTTTGTGAAGAATCTTTCTAGATGGAAAGAAAATTTTCACGACTCAGGCCTATGTCAATGGTATAAGAATAACTTCTGGTGAAAAAGTAAGCATGGCAAGCATACCACTCCGATGGTGGCAGGTGCCAATAACTTCTTCAAGTCGACTTTTCCTGAAATCGTCTTTAAAATTTGTTTAAGCTGAGCTGGAACTGGAACTGGTACCTTGAAAAAAAAAACATGGAAAGGTTAATATGGAGAATTACTTTGGGCTTAACGATACTTTCCATGACAATCAGATGTCGCAATCCAGTATTACTTGTGATGAATGAATGAGCCTTCGTAGACTAGATATGCTAACTCCAACACAAGTCAAACAATTGAATGTAGTTTATTAAATTCCATCACAACATTGTGCTCAATGGATGAACATAGACAAACAAGAAGATATCACACCACGGTTCGTAGTACACTTCATTTTCTTCATGTGTTTCAACCAAAACCAGATATGAATTGAGGAGGAATTATATGATCCTCAATCCAAGGATATCTACTAGTGGGGCCCACCATCAGTCTGTTGGACCCATAATAGATGGACCAAGCATTGAAAATCTCCTTGATAGGACAATCCTAACATTCAAGATTATGGCCTGCAAGAAGATAGTCAAGAATAGATGCAATGAGGGTCCACATTCAACTGAAAGGCCCCAAGTTTGGTGGCTAGGATCTTCCAGTCTGGAAGACTTTCATAGCAAGGTCCACCAATGGTGGGGCTCATCAGAGTAATGGTCTAGATCATTGAACTGGACCCCACTCAAAAAAAAAAAAAAAAAATGAAAAATTGTCCTGGGCTTGAGGATCATGCCATATAATTACTTCCATCAAGATGCCTAATGAGAAACACCCAAATGCATCTTTAAATCAATGGTGACAGATAGACTTTGCATCCATTTGTGAAGCATGTGGTTGCACTCTGTCAACGGAAAGGACCCCTTCCTATTTTTATTGGAGTTGGTTCTTGAATGCTTTTATATGACATGGATTCTAGGATTTGCACTTGATAACCTCAATCAGCTAAGGCTGACCAAAGGCATCAATTGATCGGGATAAGGCAATATTATACCACTACCGCATATCATCAGAGGCAAACATGCAATAAAATGTAAAGGTCTTGGAACATTTATTCACTACAGAATGCATGAAATTGAAGAAAAACGTAAGAGGATAGATAGTCAAATAAGTAACAGAGGATATTGACAAAAAAAAAAAAAAAAAAATCTATAATTTCTTATATTGAGTGTTAAGCAAATAACCATCTTGTAGGCAATTGAAATTAATCAAAACTGAACATTTGAATTTTAAAGAGAAAGCAAGAGACTAACCATCGGTTTTCCGTTTAACTCCTCGGTTGTAGTGGAAGGCGGTTCACGTTGATCTTCTAAATGCTCACACATAGTGGGATTCTGGGTTGAAATTGGCTCCCCTGGGACTGCCTTTGATATTTCTTCAGACGGATTCGTACTAGCCATGACACCATTCACTATGCCTATCTTGTCGCTCCTGCTCAAAGATATTCGTACCACATTGTAGACATAAGACCACAGAAAGATGGCTCCCATCTAAAGAGTTGCAATAAGCAAGAAACAAGAATCAAAATCACTTCTTATGATATCCTTTCCAAGTCATTAGATATGCCCTCATAGGTAAATGACCAATATTTACTATTGCCCATCTGTTAATGATGCCCAATACAAGTGACTGTGGTGCCAGCATGGATGCATTATCTGAGCTGTTCATTAGACCTGCTTAATGAGTCACCTGGACTTACACACGTGTCCCACATTGCCATGTGTGGGGCACTTGCAAGTAGCATAATTCACTACTCTATGCTAATTACTAAGAAAGTGCAGAAACTTTAGAATGGAAGGAAGCTATTTGAAAAGTTCATCTTACAGCCATAGACAGTGAAGCGTATGCGAGTCCATATTTATTGCAGAGATCTTGAGCTCCAAATGGATTTCCTTTCTCTTTACAGATAGCCGGGACTATAATAATGAGCATATTCCCCAGATTTCCTGTTTGTGAAACCAAAGCAACGAGAGATCATTTTCCACAGATCAGATCAGTGAAAGAAACACTAGTAAAAGTATGATGATGATACTTACCACCAGCACAACAGCCCAAAATGAGCCCCCTCAAACGGGAAGGAGGTTTTATAATTTGGATGATGACCCACCCAAGTACTGTGCCGATTATGAAAGTAAGAAGGATATTTAATGGCATGAACCATCTGTACATTTAATAATGAGCATCTGGTTAAAAAAAATACAACTCTCGTCAAGTGAAAATACTACAAGCATTTTGGTTGATGATGGAACAAGAAAAAACCATCATTTTCTGGTGAGTCTTAACAAATAAGCAACAAGTCGAGCTTGCTGGCATTGCTTGTGAGCAATGATGGGGGTGGTGTGTTTCCATCTTATCAGTGGGTGTGTATGTATGTAGGTAGGACTACCACAATTTTTAAATATTAATAAATAGAGATGGGGGACCCAAAACTCTAACCTAATTCACAACTTGGTATCAGAGCATTAGGCTCTCTTTCACTCTCTCATACATAGAAGAACACCCACAAGAGAAGAAAGAAGATCCCTCCCTCCCTCTTTGTGAGAAATTAGTCATGGGTGTTATCTATACGCCTCACTTGTCATCTAAGGACCAACTAGCCAATATGGTTACCAAAGCCATTTTTTGGTTCCCTTCTTTATAAAATTATATCTGTAACAACCCTAAATTTTAGTGCATTAAAAAAAAATTAAAATAAATATTTAAAAATTTTATTTTAAAATAAAAAATAAAAACAAGTCAATAGTTGAGTTGGTAGAGACATTCTTAATTGAGAGAGAGGTTTAAGGTTTGATTCTTGGAGTAGTAATAATAAATTTTTTTTTATCAAATATCATAAAAAAATTTCAAATTCAGGATAAGGGAGGATGTGCTCATCCTATCTTATGAGAATTTTCTTTAAAAAGGGATACGGAAGGTTTCTGCATTAAGAAAAGGGACATAGAAGCCCTAAAATAAAAGGAAGAGAAAATTCTAAGAAGGCTCGATCAGGTAAGTTCTAATCGTTAGATCTTTTTAACATTTTATTATGTTGTTAATTTCTTCTTGATCTATACAATGGATGGCGTGGATCATCTACACCATCATCGTATAGGTGTGTAGAGTCAATTTTAATAAAGTAATATTTTTATGATTTCAGATCTAGTTAGTATTATTTTATAAATATATTGAATGGATGGAATCTGATTGTGCTAAGATAAATCTGTACGGATCATATGATTCCTAAGGCCAAAATATACAAGGCCCATAATTTTTAGATCAATCTGACAATCAGATAGGCCACATTAGTTAGACCTAGAAGTGTTTGATAAAGGAAACTTAGATATTTTGCGCAAGTGTTGCTATCACTTGACGTAGAAGGTCGAGATGGGCCATTGGCAAATGTGTGGTTAGATCCACACAACTCTTCAAATGCATAAAGGTAAAACATGACAAGACCTCAAAAATTTGAATGATCTGACTATCCGATGGACCACCCCGATCAAGTATTTTTAATACAATTTTATAATATTAAAATGAGAAAAAAAAATAGAATAGAAATTTTAATTATTGGATTATTTTGGATCTGGCCACCTATGGTATTAATCAGAGGTGGGCCCCACTATGTAATAAAAATATATGAATAATAATGTTGTTGATATAACTGATAGGATTTCTGAATTCAAACCAACCTAATTACCCTGTGGATTCTACACTACCAGACTCAGGTGAGTGAGTCAACTTGTCTCATAATTCATTAAAATTAAAATAAATCATTGTGATTGTTTGATTGATTTACTGGTTTGAATATTTTGATATAATAATTATACGATAAATTTATATGTGAATATTTTAATTGAGACAACTATGCCAAATATAAAAAATACGCATTACATATCATCCCTCATTCATTGCATTGCGTAATACATGGTCGATCTTAGGGGCCCTCCCTGGAAGAAATGTCGATCCTGGTAGAGCGTTACCAGATGCGGGCTATGCCCAAGCCTACCGAAAGGTGGAAGCCTACCCAACGAGTGGATGCGGGTTGACGACCTCCAACCCAAGCAGATGGACGATCACCCCATCTGATGCATTCATACTCCATTTTACATCATTGTATAGGTATTTTTGTATTATTTTAATTGATATGATTATGAACCATACTGGATTATATTACTAAGCCTGGCCAGCTTATATTTTTATTGATGGAAAAACCGTATATATGTGAATGAGGGTGGGCCGGTGGCTCAAGAATAGGAATATGCATGTGGTCAAGCCGGAAAGGACTTAAGGGACACGTGACCCTACTTGACAGAGGAAGAAGTTGTCTTAGACTAATTATGATATTTTTACTTTAATTATATTTGATTTTCTTAGATTGTAAATTAATTCTTTCAAGTTGTTGGATATGTTTATTTCATTTCGTAAGATCTCAATTGAGAGTGTTCTTAGTTATGTTTATGATTAATTATTAGAATAAATGATTGTTTCTTATTTTTGAGATGTTGTTGAGTATGAATGGAATGTAAATCTACGGTAGAGCTAGTAGGTAGATCGATAATTGTATAATTGAATGAAATTAGTACACTCAGTATACGTGTTATGGGCCGAAACTCGGGTCTGAGGGTGTACACTCTGTACTCGAATTTCGGGGCGTGACAGAATGGTATCAGAGAGATGCTCGTTCTAAATTTAGTGTGACCTGTAAGTTATGATCCCACATACATACATAATTGGTAGATCCCCTTTAATTAGAAATTTTACACTTAGGATTCCCTATTTGACTATTGTGTATTAGGAAAAAAAAAAAAACGTAGAAAAATAAATAAATAAATGTTCCATATTCATTGATGTATTATTTAAAAAAAAAAAGATGAATGTATAAAACAACGTTAGGATGTTTCCCTATACTCTAATTTAATATTATTTGAACCGTAAAATTTTATTAAAAACATTAAATTTCCCAAATCCTGCTATATAGAAATAGACAACAGTAGTCACTCTGATTGTAAAAATCGTAACTATAAAATTTTTAAAAAATTCTAATGGTGGTGATTCAAAAAAAAAAAAAAAAAAAAAAAAAAAAAAAAAAAAAAAAAAAAACCTTAATCGTAGGTTGTAAAGTTTGGATTAAATTTTATTATAAGAAAAAAAATTCTAAGTTCCATATACTCAAAATGAATGTGTTTTACATTGAAATGAGTTATTCTGAATCAAATATAAATTTTAAAGATATTTAGTCGACAAGTTGTGTTGGACAGATGAATCATCCACAATTTGTAAAATTCATAACTATAAAAGTATAACTCCGATCGATGCGATTCAAAATCCTAATCGATGATAGACAAGTCTAAATTAAAATAAAAATAATTAGAAAGTCGAAATTAGATAGTCATTATACTGATTTAGGGACTTAGTGTATACTTGTCAAAATTCGTCAAATTTTGAATAGGTCATACTGTGGGAATTTTAGAAATTCATGTGAATTGCTGACTAAGCTAAAATTTTATAAAAATGACTGTATACTTGTCATGGAATCCCAAAATAAATAATTAATTAAAATAAAAATAAAGTAAAATTTGAATATAATTTGATGTTCCTAAGTATTCAAATAGTGATTATGACCCCATTCATTAAAAAGAAATTAAATCCGCCAAAAAAAAAAAAAAACTAAGTTCCTATTAATTTTTGCTGAACGTAAAAATAAGAATTTAAATTCTCTATACTCTTATTTGAATATAATTTAGATTAAGATGGATTAATATAACGAAAATAAATTTTAAAGATATTTTAATTCACAAAATTCTGCTGGACATCAATGGGCAGCAAGAATTACCCAACTCATAAAATTCATAGCTATAAAAGTACTACTCCGATTGAGGCGATTCAAAAGCCTGATCGAAGATAGACAAGTTTATATTAAGATAAAAATAATAATAAAATTTGAATCTTATAGTAGATATACTGATCCAGTGAGTTAGTACGAGCTGGTCATAAATTATTAAATTCTGGATAGGACTGACTGCAGGAATTCTAAAATATTTTACAATTGGAATTTTTAGCTAAGATTTTAACAGAGACAGTAAACTTAATATAAGATCTCCATATAAATTTGTAACTTAATCTGAAATTTTAAAGTATAATAATGTAATATAAACAACAGTCATCAAACCGAAAATCAATTTGCCCATACTGACTTTCTATAGATTTAAATTAACAGAATTTTTCATTTTGATAATTACCTTTGATTAAATAAATAATTTTTTTATTTGGAGTACTTCATTTAAAGAAAAAAATATATATTAAGTATATAAAAAAAAAAAACATAATCTCTACCAAATTTTAAAAATTCCTTCTTATAGGATCATAAGTCGATATTTGGTGAAAAAAAATACAAAAAGAAAAAAAAAATCATAATAAATAAATATCAAACTCACTAGAATCTTTTTCAGGTATAGGACAACATCTTCCCCAAATTTTAAGGTAGGGTTAATTTATTTCTAATTTTCTAACAAATTTCAACATTATAAAGTGAAAATCTGGGCCAGTTTAGCATCCCTGATCAAACCAGATAAAATTATTGCTAAAAAAATAATAATTTTTGAATTTTTTTTTTTTTGAGTCATGTACATACCCCTGGACAACTCCATAAATTTTTTTAAATTATTTTTTTTGATGATTCAAGTTGTAGAGAAATTATCAACATTTAAGCACTAGGCTGTAAACGATAGAAACGATTGTTGGACAGTAGGATTTTTCACCCTTAGGAGCGATTAAAAAAAAAAAAAAAAACCCTAGTAAAAGTAATAATATTAATCTGAATATTTCGTTGGTTATTTTGAGAGATGCAATACATAAGATCATTGATTGTTATGATATTTGAAACTTAGAAGCTCAACCTAGGACCCCATAATATTAAAAAAAATTGCCCATCATATAATAATAATAATAAAACGTTTATTTCTATACAACCCTCGCTGTTTAAATTTTTTAATTTTATATAAACCTTATTTTTTGACAAAATTTTATGTACTTATAAATTCACTTCTAGAAAAAAAAAATTAAGAGACCAATCTGGTGTCTAAAACCATCTATAACATAAGTGTGACCAACGTTATTAAAATAAGAAAATTTTGAGATGTTAGTTTCTAAATCTCGAGTACGAGATTTTATTTTAAAGGGGGTAGAATGTAACAACTCTAAATTTTGGTGCATTAAAAAAAATTAAAATAAATATTTAAAAATTTTATTTTAAAATAAAAAATAAAAACAAGTCAATAGTTGAGTTGGTAGAGACATTCTTAATTGAGAGAGAGAGGTTTAAGGTTTGATTCTTGGAGTAGTAATAATAAATTTTTTTTTCTTTTTTATCAAATATCATAAAAAAATTCAAATTCAGGATAAGGGAGGATGTGCTCATCCTATCTTATGAGAATTTTTTTAAAAAAGGGATACGGAAGGTATCTGCATTAAAAAAAAAAAGAGAGATAGGAAACCCTAAAATAAAAGGAAGAGGAAATTCTAAGAAGGCTCGATCAAGTAGTTCTAATCGTTAGATCTTTTAACTTTTTATTATGTTGTTAATTTTTTTTTTATCTATATAATGGATGACGTGGATCATCCACACCATCATCGTATAGGTGTGTAAGTCAATTTTAAAGTAAGTGATATTTTATTATGATTTCAGATCTAGTTAGTATTATTTTATAAATATATTGAATGGATGGAATCTGATTGTGCTAAGATAGATCTGTACGGATCATATAATCCCTAAGGCCAAATATACAA